>JAMKCH010084764.1:0-42797 GCA_023653785.1 Ophioderma brevispina
CCCTGTACAAACTTTGTCTTGGCCCCTCTCCTTAAGGCACCATTTGCTGCACTTAAGAATCATGTTTCAGGGGTCCCTGTCAGTCTGTCAACATATTTAATCACTCAAACCTTTTGTACTTGAGATGTGTTACAAATGTCTGCTAGCTCCCGGGTTATAAGTTCCATGTTTGCAGCCTTCCAATAGCAAGTTCAATAAATTCCACTCAGACAGAGCACCTTGTTCTATCTGTAAGCTTTTTTCTGCATTTGCAAAAAAAAAAATGATATGAGTTTTATACAGGGAAGATTAAAACCACAAAGCAATTAGAACAAGGCTGTCGTCCTGAGTAGCATAGCCACTGCACCTGGCCACAATAGGTATTTGTGGTTTTATACCCAGACTAGCAGGCTCCTAGATCCAGTGTGCACAACAGACCACCAAGGAGTATACCAATTTATTTTTTTATTGAATCTTTCTCTAGACAGGGTAGCCCCATCAATGCTAAAGCACTGATTTCAAACCTGCAAAAGTGTTCAAAATAATTGAGAATAAATGTCAATAAAAAAATTAGCAAGTTTGTCGGTTCTTAGCAGACAGCCTTGAACAAGGCTAGCAATTTGAAGGAAAATTAGTCTTTTATTGGAAGTCAAATTAAAAATAAAATGTTGGAGAATTAGTCCAATATTGTAAATCTGAAGCCAAAATTTTCCAAGTTTGCTAAAAAGTTTGAGGAACAAATGGCAAATTTGTGTTAAATTTGGCTCAAAATCTGCATCTCTGATATAGGTATGGGCAGTGGCGTAACCAGACATTTGCAAATGGGGGGGGGCAGAAGGGGTGCCAAGGCATTTGTCTGAGGGGGTGAATTTTGGGTCCTTCTCCATAGACACTGTACAAACAGTCAGTTCAATTGGGGGCTGGGGGAAAGGCTTCTGCTGCCCCCTCCCTTTTTAGGCAAAAATTGGTATAGGTATGGGTCCTATTTCCAAACTTGAGAACCCCCTGGGATCTGGAGATGTCAGCCCGATTATAACATGTTTCATGATGAATAGATTTTAATTAACACTGAAAGGCAAAACTCCGACTCACCTAAGTGTGACTTGTTTCAATCATCAAAATGATAAAGTGAGAAATTAAGACATAATTTTGGTTGGTACCAGTAAAATTACAGTGGCATTCCTAGAATCGTCAGTGTGGGGGCATGATGAAGAGTTAAAAACGGGCATGTCATTGTTGAGGAGTATTCATTCTCAGAACTCTTTATTCATGTAAGATTATTATTGTAGTGGGCTACACTCTCTGCCAGAATTGTTCCAAGTTATTTACCATGTGCTGAGCATGACGTGCGTCAACACAGAAGTGAATGTCAATTGGCTTGTTGAGTAAAGTCGGCTTCCCATTGGTTAAGCCCGCACGAGGTTACCCATCTGCCCCTTTAATGCAGATATTACGGCACGCACATTGTTCTGCCCTGAACAATTCTGGCAGCAACTTTAGTGTACGTAATCTCCAACTACCCAAGTATAATCAGGCGCGGATCTAGGGAGGGGGCGGAGGGGGAGCGCCTCCCGGTAATTCTACAAAATCTTGCAAAATCAGCCCATTTTTGACAAATTTAGCCTTTCAGTCCCCCCGGTAATTTTGACGTTTTTTAAATCCTGGATCCGCCCCTGATAATATTTGAGTAAAGAGCATAGAGAACCAGTATTGAGAATAACATGCTAGCTAATTGATAACATATAGTGTTTAAGTTTGCTATTTTACGCAGTGCGCTCTTTGACCCGAGGGCAAATATAGCTGAGAACTCCTGAACTAGCCATGTTTGTCTTTGGATCTGACCAAAGAAATGGAAATGAACTTAAAGGGCCTTTGCCCAATCGCTGATAGTGTCATCCCCAAAACCCAAGATTTTACTGGAAGTGGTCAAATTTTTGGTATCTGAAGAAAGCTACTATTTATGTCATTTACCCTGTGAAATCTTAGGGCTAAAGGACATTTGGAAGATATGAGCGAAAATGTACTCCATTATGGGCAACCATGTCAATTTTATACACTACTCTATGGGGCTTATAAAATCGTGTTTTTAGCTCTTGCATCAATTTAAGGATTGATATATCAGCTTTTTGTTGGTGAAGGTCATTCTATCATGATGAAATTTTAATATACTTAAAATCTGGCCCCCTTTAAGAACAAAAGGGATATTTTTCCTAAAAGCTTAAACTTTGGTTGGATTTTAACATTTTGTGAGTGTGAGATACATTCAAATGTCCACAAATTGGTTTTCAGAAACCAGCTCTTTTTTGGGGGGGAGGGGGCACATATATTTCCAGGAGGAGCAACCATATATTAAAATTTGTTAGTATAGTATAGGCCTGTGTTGTTGTCACTGCAAATTGGCACTTGTGCAGAAATTTACTAGTTTTCAGGGGGGCAAGATCCCCCACAAGGGGGAGCTGCCCCTCCCCCTGGTTATGCCACTGCCCAGAATTTGTCTTAATTTCTGGCCTGAAAATCTTTGTCAGAATTAGTTCTCCAAGGCTCAAACAGTTTGATTCCAAGAATTGATAGCTTTATTAAAACCATTTTTCTAGAAGCCAAGCAGTCTGGTTTAACTTGTGGTGGCTGTGGAAGGCATGTCAAAGCAAAGGATATGTTTGTCAAACTGGATGGCATAAGCTGGCATGTGGGTTGTCTTAACTGTACGGTAAGTGTGGGCAATTTAAGCACTAAATTAAAGGCGGGTGACCCAATCATGGTCCGATTTCTCATATGCTGTTTTATCCCTCATGTGAAAGCACATTGCCCCAAACATCCAATATAACAATGCCGACTTATATCGATCCAGCTGTTTGGAGAGTGGAACATTTGCGAACATTGTCCGCTACAGTGGCGTATCTTTGGGTACTTTTTTGGGCATGCAACCCCCTGGGGGTTCATGCCATAACATGCAGATTCCCGCCCTATTCTAATCGGCTATTAGAGGTTCTTCCACTCCCCAGGGTATTCCCCCAAAAAAACAGGTCTGGATATGCCGGCCGATTATAAATAAAAAAAACATTTAATGGCCCGCTTAGATTTCACCCGGGTAAAGAGAAAAATATACTTTCTTCTGATAGCCCATATCTACATTTTGTTGGGGTAATGCGAGGGGATGAGATTGTCGATGATCCCTACCTTAATTTGTAAGATCACACATTGTAATAGTTTTTTAGCAAGTTACTTCTTGGCTTACTCTTATGCCTTTTGTAGACTTGTGCATGTATGGAGTGTATTTTTATAAATCCCATCCTGCTGCTTGTTCCTCCTAATATTTTCAGTGTACATTGTAGTAATGTCAATACCTCATGTCATCATAACTACTTGAGTCCATCAAGGTAGGGGAGCACAATTCTCAAGTTGTGCCCGTGTCCCTTCCAACACGTGCTAAATGGGCAACATGCGTGCAAACCACAATTAGACCATTTGCACGATCCCCATAATTGCTCTCTACATAGCGTAAATCCCGGGGGGAGTGGGGGAATATCTCCCTCCCAATATTTTGATTGAGGGGGTCATTTACGATCATCCGCCCCCCAATGTTGATGCCTGTTCTTGTGTTTGACCAAATATAACCTCATATTTTATACCATAATTTTAAAATTTTTAAAAGTTTTTTACTTTTTCATTTTGTTTTTCTAATTAACAATTACATTATAACAATTTTAGGCTTCTAAAATGGCAATTTTTTAGCGCACTTCTGTGCTAGATAATGGAAACTTTTTCAGCAAAACCGTCTTCAAAATTTTCATCAACCTCATCCCCCCCCAATGTCAAAAAGAATTTACGCCACTGAGCCTCGTATTGTGCCGATTTCCATCCGGGAACTTTACCAGCCTCAAGCCAGCTAAAAACATACGTTCCAGCAATAAAGACAATACCAAGAAACGTAACCTATCTGTGACGTTGCACTATCGTTGTGTAAATCGTCCGGCAGGTGAATATCAACACTTTTTGTCGTGAATTTCACATTTCAACACCAGTGCCCTCGATTGTTTTTTGTGTTCCTTTGATATTCTTCTACATTTTTGTAAGATTAACTTCACGTGAAAAGGTAATTTGTAATTGTAATGTTTTAGGCCCTGTTCGTCGCGCGAACGAAGAAGAAATTTTTTTGTAAACATAACCGCTGGTACAAGTTCCCGGATGAATGGGGCACAATACCGAGAATGCTTTCGGGGCTCAGTGCAACTGGTCTAGAGCCTAACTACAATTAATTTGACCCCCAATTTGGGCCAAAGTCAGCAGCCTCATCAGGTCTCCTATCAAATTGATTGGAGGTTGGGAAGGATTTGCAAAAGGGGGCAAACTCGGCTTTCTCATAACACTGGATTGCTCAATTTTGATCTCGGTTGTAAGCATCGTAATGGTTCTAAATATTGTAGCAATGGTGGCACTTTTTGATCCATTTTTTATAGCTGCAGGTCTAATGCACTTATTTCACCAGTTATTTCACAATGTAATAAGGGATTGCCAGCCAACACTCAATTTAATATAAGTCCAGCCCATACGCAAGTGGAGGGGGGTTCAGGGGTTGGTCACAAACATTCTCAGAAGCGACAAAAGGTGCACTTTTCATTTGAGATTCCTATTTAGGGACAGAAAATATGCTATGTTTACAACCACTGGGCGAGTGCCCAAATTTTGTAAAACGTTTTTCTATGAAGCGTGAACTGCACCTATGATGAGATTGTGAATTTATTCCGTATTGAATACGTTTTACACAATTGGCCTGACGACCCTCTAAGCACACCTAGCAAGATATTGCTGTGTTCAAACATAGCAATGCTGCCCTCGGTGTTAGGGTATTGCTGTTGGGTATTTCTTTGCTGTGGTTAGGTGCTATTTAGAAAATATAGCTCTGATTATTTTTCTTATGTATTTCTTTGGCTGTCTTTAGTGCTATGTTTTTTAGAAAGTAAAATCCCTGTTTTTTATTTCTTATATATTTCTGTGCTGTTTAGGAGCTATGTTTGAAAAATATAGCTCCTGATTATTATTTCTTCTGTAATTTTCTTTTGTCTTTAGGTGCTACTTTTAGAAAGTACGGCACCTGATTTTTATTTCTTTATATATTTCGTGCTGTGTTTATGAGATATGTTTATGCGCTGATCTTTAGTTCTTATAAGGTATTTTCTTTGTCCGTGTTTTATGTGCCTTTGTTTTAGAGAACACGCCCTGATTTTATTCTTATGTATGTCTTTGCCGTGTTTAGGGCTATTTATAGAAGACCCAGCCCTGAGTTTTATTTCCTAAACATATAATCAAATTTTATCCTTCCCATAATCGTAAATGTCTCATCTCTTTATTAGAGGTGTGTGGGCCGCGTTTAACAAAGACTACACACCCAGCACTGCCAACCGTGTGTCCAACCATGCACACTGATGTTCAATGAACAATATATGAATGTTTGCCTGAGCCGTGCAAACGTCAACAGATATTGCAGAATAAAATAACAGTTACTCTACATTGGTAACTTTTCGCAATCTTGTAATTGAAGAAAGGATCATCAAGGTTAGTGTTAATTAAAAAAAAATTTACATGTTTTAAATTAGGGTCAGTGCAACTATAAACAAAAAAAACCCAATGTGCCTGTTGTAAACTTTGAAATTGTATAGACTTGGATGAATGGGGGAAAATGGTGCAAGCGGAAAGCGCCTTGTGGTTCTCACATCCAGATTTTTGATATGTTGAATGTACATTCACAGTGCGAGTGATTACTCTTACTGGAGGGATGCACTATGTATGAAAAGATATGTGAACATGGCATTAACCAAAAATGGGCAATTGTTATGGGCCTTTCAATTTAATTACATCAATCAACTCAGTGCACTGGAAATGGTTTGAAAATTCTCTCACCCACTACTGCAAATGAATTAGCTGTGATATAGTGGAAATGAAAATTGGGTAGAAACATGTATGTATACATGCAATTAGGACATCCTATTATGTGTTCACAGCAACTTGACAAACTTCATTGATTGTAACCTGATACTGTGCATTTTGCAGAAGTTGTAACTTCTAAATTTCTATTGATATTAGGAGTATTAGTATGTTACTGTCTTGACTGCAACCCTTACAGGTTGACCATATGCATTACTTGAGTTTTGGTTTATGCAACCAAGATTTGATGGGAGCACGCAAGCTCTTATATCATGTAGCTGCTTCTTCCTACATGGCACTGCCTTACATTTAGACTGGGAGTGACAAATGTCCTGTTGGGGCTTTTACCATGGGAAAAAACTTCAAGCAAAATCATGTAAATGATTGTCACCAAATTGTTGTGGATATGGGAACATTTAGTCTGTCTACTCCTCAGGTGAGATTAAGTTTTATTTTCCTCAGTAAATGCCTCATCCTTTAGGATGTTCACTTTACTTGAAACAACCCAGTATTTTTAACAGGTGATTATTTGAAATTGTATTACTATTTGATCATGTATTTTCTTACTTGATAAATGTATTAAAATTGTATTATTTTTTGTATTGTTGTTTTTCTTTAAAGTGTATTGCTCTCAGACTATTCACCCAACTTTATTTAGATACACCACTTAGAGGAGCGGCCGAGCTTCGAAAGTGCTCTAGTTTTCGATTACCCCTCCCCCCCACCAACAAAACACAACCACCTTTTTGAGATACATATTATAAGATTTTAAGAAAGTATGGTTGTGGTTTGAAATATTTGGTGGCAGGGATGATTCTAGGCCTAAAAGCATTTTGGTCTGCAAATTAGTCGAAATTATTTTTTTTTATTTTTAAAGTAAATTTACAAGCTTATTTTTTATGGTATCCTTTTGTTTGTTATTGAATAGGTTTTATACCTTTCATAAAGAGTAGTCAGGTAATACTTTGTGTGGTGACTTTGATAACAAAGGATGTTTTTTTAGAGAAAGAGTGATTTTGATTTTGGGGCTAAATTCGAGACCCTTTATATTTGTATAAAACAGAATCTACTATAATATAAATGTCAGAGATGATAGTAATTGCATCATAATTACAATTTGTTTTGCTAAGAAATTCATAATCTTGACCTCTTAAGTTTTAGCCTCAAAAATGTGATTTTTTGTTACACCAAAAACAACCGCCTGCCACCAAGTTTTTTGACCACAACCATCATTTTTTTAAAATTGTGTATTACTATCTTTCCCAATAAAAGTGGTTGCGTTTTGTTGTACCAAGGGAAGGGGTTGTCGACAATTTGCAGTCCAAACCCGCTACACTCCCTATGCTAGTAAATCTCATTCCCTTGCACGGTTCAGTATCCTCCATTCGCCAGTGTATTTCGAAAATACCCCTCTGGTTTTTGGGATTGATATATGATACCCATCACCAATGCAGTTCATGTCAATGATCTTCAATGTAATGTACAATTACTACCCACTGAACTGTGTCCTTGGTGGATGACATATTGTACCTCATAGTGACTACTACTACCTGAAATTCCGCTATTCGCATTACGTTCCACTGCCAATTATTGCATCAGAGATATGTTCTCCCGATGCATCATGGGAAAAAGTCGATATCCAGAACCCGCGTAATACAAGTATTTACACAGGAACATTTCACTGATCATTTAGTTTGTCAATATAATGGTCAGTTGCGTGCAAATGCACACTAAAATGGCTATTTACAATAAGTAAACATACAAACTCTTTTGTTGAGCTGTTTTCAACATAATGATTGCACTACTTGTGTGTTAATGCAATGGAAGTTGGACGGCAATGTTGACTGGCAAGGGTAACTCCCAGAGGCACACCATATTGCGAAGCAAGTCATTTTTCCTCAATTACACCGCTGGCAGCGCATCGTATTTGCAAATTGCAAGAATTGTGAAGTAAGCCATTTTCCTCAATTACAACTTCTAAGGTCAAGCCATAAAATCATTTAGTGAGGCAAGGATAGCAATAAAGCTACTCAAGATCATTGCTTGTGGGTATTTTTGTAATGTGTACTCAGTGATTGAATGTACAATTGATAATTTCCAAAGAATACAATACATATTTGAAATACTTGATTTTTTTTTAGTGAAAATCAAAGTTTGTTTGCAAAGTACTGAACAAATCTGATTAAGCCTAAGAGAAACTAGTTAAAGACACGATCAGTAATCTACCCAAGAGCATCAAAATATTTGAAATTTGCATACGTCTACAGAATTCTTTATAAGTTATTTTTTCCAAATGAGAAATTTTCAAAAAACAGCAATGTTCAAAGATATAAATCTCCATTCAACAGTAATTACTAAAATATCCAATTTTGTCCTTATTAAGTTGCTTTGGTCTTCAAACTTGTAGGGTATGTTAGGATAACTATACTTGTTAAAAACATGCAAACATCTGATTTTTTTTTTGTTTTGATTTTCTGACATAGCAAATCACTGATTGTGCCTTTAAGCATGTGTATACAAGTTTTATCCATGTATCAGTATCATAGGAGTGTGATTTTTCTTTTTTTGGAATGATCTGTAATACATTACAAAATTGACTTGAAATTTCCATTGTAATTAAATAGAAATGATCATCTGCTATTACTGCCCTATCCTATGCTATACCTCAGTTGCATTTGAATATATATGCACCCATTGTGGACATGAAAAGAATTACCTCAAAAGTGAAATGAATGGTTAATGTTTATTTAATTGGTCTCTGAAGGGCGGCATCAGAGAAATTCTATGTCGTTTAACAATTGAGTTTATTCATGTTGAAAGGTAAATTAAACACCCTGGCGATAAATAATTATTACTGCATGAGCATGGCTTCAGAGAATAGGCATTAAATGTTGAAAACCAGCTCTGTATTCCAAGGTATTATGCAAGTTTTATTTGGACCTGAACTATGGGGCATAGACCAAATAGTCAACTGTTTAACTAATTCTGTTGTCCCCATCAGGGGGTTAGAGCAAATCCAGAAGTGTAAATTCATAAATTATTACAATCATATAACCGTCTGATCCTGCAAATAAAACTGGCACATTTCTTGAAAATGGATAAATTATCTTAAGCTCTATTGTTTGCTGAAATCTATGTGTATCCATCGGTCACTGATATTAGGGAAAGGAAATTGAGGTGATATTTTGTTTCCTTTTTCAAGAAAATGTGCCAGCTTTATTTGCGGGATCAGATGGTTATAAGATTGTAATAATTTAATATGAATTTACCCTTGGTTTTCCCCAAGCCCTGCTTCCACGATGGGGATAACAAAAGCATAGAAGGACATGTCCCATGCAGAGTCTACTAATGGACAGTTTGGCCTGTATTTCCCAAGCAATTTTATCCAGTATTTAATAAGGAACCATTTCAAATTGATTCTTCCATTTGTTATCTAAAAAACAAGAGATATCATCTCATCTATACTCAATTTTCATTCACAATGCACCTGTTTTAACAAACAGGTTTAATTGTTAATGCACCTGTTAAAACAGGTGCATTAACAATTAAAAAACTTTAACAGGTGTATTAACAAACAATTTTGTCTATTTATAAATAAACAAATAAAATTGCACTTATTAAAAGAGGATGTATTCTTTTCAGTTTGGCTTGCAAAATACTCAATCGTGGGCTTAAATTGTTTTGGGAAATATTAAAAGTTTGATGTATATACATTTTGCTAAACGCTCAATAAAATTGCTTTCAGGATACAGCCCCACACGTGTAGCGATATACAATGTAAATTGCAATTTATTGAAATAAATATTTAATTGATATATATTCAATGCTGAAAATTGACTGTAGTATTTGTGTGTATAAATCAGAAACATGGGTTGTAGTATTAAGAAGTCATCCAGGAGGTCATTGCAGCAAAATTATTAGCTGTGAAAATTCCTGGAAGGGGTCATCTGGCATGAGGCTGCACAAACACAATAAGTAAATAACCTTACTATTATTGTCCACATTCCCTGCACACGTTTGCAGTCCAAATTGATGAAAATCAGGTCCACCATGTTATAAAGCATATGAGAATTCAATTCTGTTATGCCAATAATTTGATGATTTGACAAAACAAATTGCAACAGAAACTACTGTGGTGTGAATGTGAAATTGTACAAAAATGATATTAAAGTTTACCCAAATCTACTTGGCGAAACACCGAAATAGCGGGACGGTTTGTACAGGGTAACAATTGGAATTCTTCATTGGGACCACAAGTTTAAAAAGGTATAGTTTGCCTATTATTTATATTTCTGGTACAACACTGGCACATAATCGTTAAAGGTCATCTTGGGGTAAAATTTACAGAGTGGTCCAATTTTATTCCAACTGGATTTAAATTGTTAATTTGGTTACACTTAGTAAAATACATATACATGTTGACTGTTCAAGATGAGACTTCCGAGTTTTGGCTAGTGGCCTCCCATAGAACCTAGTCAAATTTTGCATTCTAAATATGCAAAAAATATCAAAGATGGAACAATCGGTATATTTTCGGCTCCTGTTCCATTAGACGAGTAATTTGAGACCACTCTTTATAAGACTGATAAATCTGAAAATTATCTCCCATTTAGACATTGAACATTTTGCCTCTTCTATCTAACACAGATTACCTAGAGGTGATGAACATGCCAGTATACATTTCAAACATTTTGACGACCCATACAGCATTCACCGAATGCATATCGTCTGTGGTTGCGGTTTGTGAATAAGTCAAAGGTCAACATTTTTGGGGTATGATCTAACTTGCAGGGCAATACCCAAGTACAAAACATCCAAGTGCCATGAAAATGTATGCATGTGTGTTTGGGGTTAACATGTTTAACACAAATACAGATGCCCTACCAAAGCAGTCCCAGACGACACAAAAAGTACATTTTCTACTTCGATTTTGGTAAACTTTTGAAAAAAAAAAAAAAAAAAAAAAAAAAAAAAAAAAAAAAAAAAAAAAAAAAAAAAAAAAAAAAAAAAAATTTTCCTCAAAACTGCAAGGGGGGGGGGGCAAATTTTGGCCTTATTTTTGCTCTTAGATTATTGGGGGCATTTTCCCCCACCACCCCTCCCCTGGTTACAGGCCCAATTGACACTCTTGCATTCAAACATTCCTTTTTAAAGGAATTGATTGACATGAATCTATCGGCACATATAATGTTCCTAAATAAGACGTACCAGATGGTTTTCATGGTCATTAGAGTCATTGAGTAAAAAATCCAGATTTATTCTGACAAATGTGCACGACTGTACATACAGCAGTCCTGGAAGCTGCCATCTTTATTCCCTGTGCTATATTTACGATGCCACACGCAATACCGAAACAAAAGCCAGCAAAAATATATCAATTAGCCATCTTCCACAAGCCTCATCCTTGCAAACTTTAGTGAGCACATAAAGGATATGAGCGAAGTTCACGGCTTGTTGGCAGAATGATAGCATAAGCAATAAACATGGCGACTTCCTTAAATTGTCTCCTGCTACGAAAATCAAGCATGAAAATGGTGTTTTCTTTGTACTCCAATGGCCATGAAAACTATCTGGTACGTCTTACTATGGGATATTTTATTGCGCATATAGATTCATGGCAATAAATTCCTTTGAAGGTCTAAAAAGAAACCTGGGAGTTACAAGAAATACAAACACCAAAATAAGTCCCTTCGACACATTAAATAAGTTGCTCATATTGGGTGAAATTTATTATTGGCAAGGTATATTAGAAGATTCACTCCCCCTATTTTTTGAATTCTCATTATCCTAGCAGCTGTAGCTTATGTACCACCTTTATTCACTTACAAAATGAAAATTCAAAGTCTTAAAACAACTGAATCTCATTTTAAGACAATCCTGAGATGTACTTGAGCCCTATGAACCCCCTTGTACAAGGATAATTTTGGCATCAATATAATTTTAAAATTACCATGTTCTTTATTACAAATATTAGCTTTAAGCATCTATTTCACTGAGCCATGGCTTTGGAAATTAATCATGAAAGACCTAACAATATTTTTCTATTACTGTATTTTTATAACAAATCTAAGTTTTTTTTTTCTTTAAATTTACAAATGTACAGACAACTTCCTATTATTTGTGGTGTTTTAATTTTTAATTTTAAAAGTGTTTTAAAATTGGGGGGTTTTTCTAGTTTTTTTTTTTTATGTTCCAAATTTTTTTTAACATTATTCTACTTAATATTATTTTCATTGATTATAATTTGGTAAGGAGAGCAAAGGTGACACACTTAATCTAACATTGCCTAGGAAACAACTTATCAACGGAACCTATCATCTTAATCTGGGTTCAGGTAAATATATCTACATTGTGAAGTCCTGTTATAGCATTTGGCAGTAGATAAATTTGGAATCATTCTCTTAATTACATATACACATACACTTTCGCACAACACACACGCATACACCCATACACAAGAGTTTCATTAACTGACAAAGTCCGACTTTTCTTTGCTCATTTTGTCACATGTAACTGTTCCAGCCCATCTAGAGGAATGTTTCGCAACCTGTTTATATCACCACTTTCAGTGCATGTTGGAAAAAGGTCACTCATGTAGGACTAAGCCTGGATTAACCTTGGGTCTAAAGTTAGACTCCCTTTGGGAAACACCAGCTCTGAGGAATACTTGACTGCATTTGTGACCGCTGGCTGCAGTGATCTTATGAACATTAGAGTTGGGGTTTAGATGTCATTACACAATCTGTGTACTTTGTACGGACACTGGCAATTCTTTTTTTCGATTGATCCATAAACAGAATTCCCACATTTCAAAAACAGTACATGCTTCACCATAACATCAGACCTTTGTCTAGCTAGCATACATGCAACTACAACTGAACAAATAACAACACAATTGAATTAACAGAAATGAGTCCTATAAACCAAATACTACCAATGACCCGTTTATGACATAAAAGAAGCAGCTTATACTTGTTATTCTCCTTAATATCATCTTCTTTTGACATGGTTCCTCATACTTCGTTCTCTAAGCTACTCACAAAGAGGTAACTTAACCTGTGAGGTCTATCACTTTTCTACAGTTCTCTGATTGGCTCATTACATGATATAACATGATATAACCTCTGAGTAACAATCAAAATAGGGTCTTTTTGATTTAGTTAGTCATCGTCCTGGATAAACCAAGAAAGCCTCTACAGGAAGCTTATTTCCAATGGAGTCTATTAGATCCAGGACAAATGGGTTAACATCCCAATCCTCCTCCTTCAAACTACAATTTACACATATTAGATATTAATCTTTATATCAACGGGACCAACATTTTTACAACATCCTTTACAAAGAATGGGTGTCTTTCATCGTCCCTTACTCAAGTGACCTTGATGGAGTAATTACATCCAGAAAGATTGGGAACTCAATTAAATCTCTATCAAGTCATTGGTCCCACTAATATTCAAACCAGTGGTCCTGTGCTCTAAAGGATCAGTGATTGGTAGACTCCACATTCAAATACAACAAGGCCCACTGGTGCTAAGCTTCAAAGAAAAGGGAGTTGGAGCTTGAGTGGAGGTAGTAGTTTGATTTGTGTGCTTTTTTAATGTGGCACATGTACTCAATATACAAGGTGTGATGTCAAAAAAACTTGACCCTGATTGTGTCTGCCATTTTGAATTTTTAAATACCATCTAATATATGTGGTATCATTGGAAAGCCTATTTCATTACTTTATTTTGCCGCAAAGATAATTCCAATCTTGCTCATTATAGGCGACTACAGGTCTTTTTAATAATTAGTCCGCTCTTAACATCATCCATGATTCCCATTTGAAGCACTGGGCCACTAAGGCAAATTACTTCCCCAAAGTGATTACAAGGGGAGGTCTAGTTTATATCAAAAAAGTGTATCTTAAGGGTGTAAAAGATAGTGATATATGGGTAACTTTTTTTGTAAACACTTTTTTCAAGATGTGGGATATTTGGTCTACAAATCTAGACAATACTTTAAACCTCATAAAGGTTGTTGTCGATCTCGTGTTCCTTCCATTAGTATGATTCAGTCAACTCTCCGGAACTGATACTGTATCAATTAATTTGTTTCAATTATGGTTTATGGTATGAGATGTAGAAACATTTACGAGGGCATCGATGTATCAATTTTTGTGACTGATTTGTGGGGTTAAATAGCGTCACCATTTATTCTGCAGTCAATAAATAGGCCGATTTGCTTCTGGACACTATTTGCCTCGCTGAACGCTGTTCTTTATATGTGAATCTTGGACAAGCTCAAAACAAGACTACTTGATTCAAAACTCTACTCGGTCTATACCTCACCGTAGATCAATTATCTTTGCAGCAAATTAAAGACACTGAAATCCGTTTTCAGATGATACCAAATAATGTTAGAGGTGATCTTAAAAATACCAAAATGGAGGACACAAACTGGGGTCTTTTTTTTTTTTACTCACCCTGTAGTTGCCATTTTGGGTATGCATATATGACCTCACCACAATCATTCTCAACTATCGCCGTATCACTGCTTTTGCTTGTGGAGATGCATGCATCATGCAATACAATACATACATACCACATAGGTACACATGCATGAACACACACCAATACACACATCTTACATACCTCCACACATACATGACACAACAACACTCCACCCATACACAAATGGACGGATACAGATTTTGATTAGTATGGTTCTTCCGCACTCGTGTAGACGACACAAAAATGAGTATGTGTTTTTATCCTTTTAAAGTATATTATTTAAAAAGAAAAACACATGCACATAATCAAGTAGGTGCAAGTGTAGGCATATCTTGCCATAAAGGTGCCAATTTAGCCTTTGACGTAACAATGATCATGGTAAGGGTTACGAATAATTGAACGCCAAGAATCAAGATTATATCCGCGGGATCCATCGCGTCCGATTTGCTCACACACCTACGCACATGCGTTTCTCACCCCTCTTGAAGATGTTTGGAAGTGCAGCTACCCAATTGCCATTGTATCCTAAGTGTCATGAAAATCGATTCGAATATGTCATAAACCAATCATGTTAATTCTACCATTCTAAGGTCACATGAGGTCGGAACATTTGGGATCACTACCCGGGGCCATGTTTATCTAGTGTCATATAAATGACGACATATTGGATACAACAACAACCAACCAATTTTATAATTCTGATCATTTAAGGTCACACGAGATCACCAACATGTAGGACACTTCCCAAGGGTCATTTTATCTAAGCTGTCAAATCGATCAACATATGTGTGATACAACAAGCAATTTTAATTTCTTACCATTTTCAGGCAATGAGTTCACCAACATGTGGTACTCACAACCCCATGGGTCATTCTACGCTAATGTCCTGGAAATCTATTGACTATGTGGAACCCACCAAGCAATTTATAATTGCTGACCATTTTAAGGTCCCATGAGGTCCCAACATGTGGTAAATACCCAAGGACTATTGGATCTAAGTGTCATGAAAATTGATCGACATATGTGGATACACCAACCATGTTTATAATTCTGACCATTAGGTCACAGGAGGTCCACAACATTGGGCATTACCCAGATTCTTCTATCTAAGTTCTAGAATCAATCGACATATGTGGATACACCCATCAATTTTATAATTCTGAAATTATATGAAAAAAAAAACGTACAAAAATAAAAAAAATGAGGTCACCAACATTTTTGGACACTACTCAAGGGTCATTCTATCTAATGTGTCATAGGAATCGACAACATATTTGGATACAACTCACATTTTATAATCTGACCAATTAAGGTCACAGTGAGGGTCACATGATGTCATCAACATGTGGTACACTACCCAAGGGCCATTGTATCTAATTGTCAAAAATCGATCTGACATATTGTATAGACCAACAATATTATAATTCTGAGACCATTTTAAGGGTCCCTAGGTCCCAAAGGTCCATGAGTCCCAACATTTGGGACAACTAACCCAATGCGCATTGTATCTAAGTGTTCTAAATTGATCGACATATGTGGATACAACCAAGAATGTTATAATTCTGACCATTTTAAAAGGTCACATGAGGTCACCAAACATGTTGGACATTACCCAAAAGTCATTCTTCTAAGTGTCATGAAATCGATCGACATATGTGGATAGACCAAGCATTTTATGATTCTGACCATTTTAAGGTCACTGACTTCAGGGTTAGCACTCAGTTTTGAAATTTACTGGATTAGCAATTTGAGGGTTTCAAAGCGCAATTCTGGGGGTCCACATTTTTTAATTGTTCAAATAAGTTTAATTGTGATATTAAGTTGGTAACATTTTGAGGTGTATTTTATTGTAAAATACACTATTATGTTTCTTTTATTACAATGCCAAACAAAGACCAAGAAAACTATCCTGTTGTGTGTTTCTGCTGTTTTTTTTTAATATTAGAAAAAAATCAATTGTCCACTAAATATATTGTTAATAGTCAAACATGTAACTTTGTTTCTCACGCTCCCCGCCCCTCCAATAAATAAAATAAAACCTATCAAAGTTTACAACCCCACCCCTCAGTTTTCTTGCCATAACCCTTGTATCCCAGTGGGATAGTCCAAGGGGTGAGCGACAGCCCTGGGAGGTGAACCAGGTCAAGTGGGTATTATGCCTTTTGTTTCTGACAAGGCCCTGCCCTATATTGATTTATACAAATCTCTTTAGTTTACATTTAACTCTTTTAGTGCTTCATTTCATCATGTCAGGACTGGATTTCATGGAGTGCTTTTTACGTTTAAAAAAAAATAAACTTCGTACACATAAACATGATTTAAGATAACACAATTTTGGGATGAATAAATTCTCAATATCTATTTTTTATATTTTAAAAAGAAATTGGATGTTGAGGAAGTTCATCATTGGAATGGAAAACTTTGAAGGACTTTCTCGAAGCTAAACTCAATTCAAGGGTTAATGATGACAAAATATGCGCTACTGGTTCGCGACTTGACCGGCCAAGAAAGAAACTTTATTTGAAGAGATTAATAGCCTAATATATGTATAATAACTTCTTTATACACTTGTTGAAACGACCGCGAGGAGGGATAATGATATACCTGCATCTCTGTAATCTACTTTTTTGAAATGAAAACAAGGCCAACCTTGTCAGACATGGCGGCTGAAAGTCCGCAGTTCGCAAATGTTTAAATCATTGGGATAGCGGACGCGCTGATCTGGGGTGATTAGCACTGTATTTGTGAAGTTTGGCTGATGTCATGAAAAGGCCAACAATGTAATAATACCTGAAGACTGCTGTTTTCTTCCCGAGTTGTGTTCTTAAACCCCAACGTCTTCTACATTGGACAGATTTGCGTACATTTACGCAAATTCGCATTGTCACTCTTGGGGTTGGAGGACTATATTTTCAAAATGCTATCAGCATACCGGAACTGGCTTCCGATACTGAACGTTGATGCCACAAAAACCTAATCATAGTTTGTGGGAACTCCATTTTGCACAAGACAACGTTCATTTGAACAAATCTTTAGTTTTGGAAACGTTATTTTTTTCCAATTATTTTTTCCCCCGAGGATTTTTTTTTTATGCTTAAAACTTTTTTCTGCGGCTGGGAACATTTTCTGGACCGCGGTCCCAGCGTCCCGTGGATTTAGGAGCTGAGTGACATCGCCGGGAGGACAATAGTGCCGGGGACTTTCCCCAAGAATTTGTCAACATAGTTTATTGAACTTTCACTTAGGCGAAATAAGAAATGAAACAGTACTCTGTAAATTTCGGATTTAATGCAACTCGAAGTTGCAAATTCATCATGGAATTCTATCATTTGCTCAGCTGAGTGTACTTTAAAATGTCAATCTTGATGAAGTCGGGAGTGATTTTTTTCGGGGATTTTTTTTGCGCGTCCAGCTGGACGCGTAGCTTCATATCAAAATGTAATTTTAAATTTCGGCCGAAATGGCAAAAAGAGCGTCCTAGACTACAAAATGCAATCTTAGTGCGACCTCCCTGCATGACGTCACCAACTGGTGTAACTAACCAAGGGGTATTGTATCTAAGTGTCATGAAAATCAATCGACAAATGTGGACTGTAGCACTTGATTTTTTCCCTAGTGTAGTGTGACACTTGCGAGCTAAACTTGATCAATTGAGTGAGGGGGATACAATTTTGTAACCTCTCTTCAGAGCTCTGATACGTTATCATAAAGAACAATACTGAATAAGGGCTTATTCAATTTGTGTCGTTACTATATTCCGATTTTGATACGACTGGGCCGACCGGCATGGTTAGAAAATAACCCCCCCCCCCCCCCCCTTTTTAAATGCCGTATTGTAAAAATAACGGGGAATCCCGGTGACGTCCTACTACAAAACATATCCAATCCACGTCCTTGAGAACGTCGTGCATTTCTTCTAGCCGTTACTGCGATTAGTATAACAAAACAAAGCCGAGAAAGCTGAGAAACATGGACTGTGTCATACACAGTTTTAAAACATAGATTTTTCTGTTTCTTAATTTGCCATGCTTAACTGGAAACAGTATGGAATATGTCGCGGTATTCATTAATGAATTGCGGTTTCTATGCAGGCCACGGGCTGTTGTTTGCCTATTATAACTTGCGATTGATTTTACGGCGACGAATTACCACGATTTTTGTTGAAGAAAATTAAGGTAAAATGTCCGTAGTTTTTTAATAAAGATTAGAATTTTTTCCAGGAAAATAGTTTTCCCCTTTCTTGAACAAATTGTGACAATTGATGCAGGAAAACGCCGCAATTGCGAAGGGAATGAGCTTCGAAATCTACAACCGGAATCTCAACCCCAAACGCCGCGTGGGTTAATTGTACGCTGCCTCGTAGCACACCGACAAGCGTTAACCCGTGCTTGGCCCTGTCCTGTTTATCAATTCGTGTTTGCTTGTTCATTATCACAGATAGGTTCAGCTGTGATGCGACGTCATGGGGTCACGTGTTCTTTGAGTGAACCTTGGCAAACTTGGTGACAACACAATGTATAACTGGCAAATTGGAACGGCCATTGCCGTTAGGTAGGGATGCATCATAAGCTACCACAGAACGAAAATTTGTACAGCTTGCAACCTATTTCGCGTAAAACTAAGGCCATGCATATAGTACCGATGAAGTTAATAATAGTATAACAATAATAACTTCATGCTAGAACCAGGAGGAAATAATATGCTTTCAATCACCCCGTTTTGTTAATTAACCCGTTAACAATATGCACGATGTTCATCAAGCTCAATCGCCCCAAGAACCCAAAAACACCCTATAAGTACAAATGGTTCGCTCCATTTGACAACATACCAAGGCCGACACAACATTACAAATCGGCAGAACTTGTTTTGAAAATCATCACAAACTCTCTTCACAAACCTCTCCAAGTGAGAAAAAATAGCTACCTCATAAAATCAACAATCTGTTCTAATAAAGAAGACCCAACATAGGCACCACCACCAGACAAAACATTACTGCAGACTTCAGACGCAATCGCACAGGACTCCATTTATAACCAACCACCACTCCAACCCCCAATTATAAAATGGTGCGCTCTTCACCTTCGCCGTGTCCGTTTAATGAATAGTCAATTTACCACAATACCTGCAGGGTCCTGCCCACATGACGAACTTCATACAGGCCATACACATAACACTTTACACGTATGGCTTGTACTTGAACTACATATAATCACAGCACAATCAGTGCATGATTCTTTGGTCCGTGCATTTGAACGCATGGTTAATCTAGGTGTCGCTATTAAAAAGCACGCTACAACGGCTGCGTTCGTATACAACAACAAAACACACGGAGTATTGACTTTGGTATCTTTGGTAACGGGGTTACACATGCGACAAAAAACAGCCAACACAAAAAACAACTCAAAATAACACACTTCTAGGCCGATTTTGCCTTCGAAATTCATTCACCTTGAAGATCACATACCACACTTTCACACGACCAATTTTGAAGAACAAATATCTCAACCGAGTGCAACGGAGATAGATTTTTTTCGCCCCCGCTCTGCCGACTCGGCCCGGATTAGATAGGCTTCACTAATGAAGCCCAAAAAGGAGAAAAAGTTAATTGAACTATGCCAAAAGGAGATATAAATTGCAGGAAACTCCATAGGATCCACCCTTCATGTCTTAAAAGGTCTAAGAGGTCTAGCTCGTGCACCTAAGACAATGCTGTACTTTCTAACTTAAACTCCTACCTATGCTAGCAGGCACACGTTTTTATAACGGACGTATTACAACTTTTAGTAATACCGCTGGTTTTGTAGTGGCTGCTGCTGACAAAAAAGTTGTTACCAAACGGCCATATTTTTTATAACAGAGACAATCTTTAAAACTCTTTTAGGTTTCAGTTTGTAGTTACGACCGAAACTCTAGATCAGTACCTCTGCATTAGGAAAGCAAAAAGCACATATGCTACGTCCTTTGTCTTAAAATATGTAAAGACAACGGTTTTGCATTGATTTTGTTGTTTTACAAATCACAACCACATACATCCACCATACACTAAAACATCAATGAGGCCACACAATTGTGTAACATTTACATACAAGGAAGGAACAATTAATTTAAGATATACAACAAATTTTGTGCTATGATCATTAGTGGGTATCCGTGGATACTTTGGTCCTCAAAACACTTAGTAGGTCGTACACAGGTGCTAAGAACTTTATTAATGACATTAAAACCTGATTGTGGTGTGTATACAAGAGTGAAACTGTCAACATGATTACATCTGGCCAACAGATGTTTTGCTTGTTTGTGTTCATCTAGAAGTCCCTCTCAAAATGACTCACAGACGCTACTCTGAGTAAAAATACCATTATCATGAGCCCATTTCATTTAGCGATTGTAACCATTGTAATACTGAGAAAACAGGTAGACATATAACACCCATGATCCTGGACATATTTGAGCACCTTTGTCCATTATCATGTCTTAGGGTGGTTTCCAGGCACAATTGAATGGCATCAGCAGTCTGGTGGAGTCAAAGCCACTAGCACTGATTTTTTTTTAGCAGAACACAATAAAATTAATTAAAAATCAGGTTTGGGCATTTCTGGAACAAGAATGCCAGCGATAATAAGCTGTCTACAAATGAGCCTGTTGCCGAGACCCTCTGCAGCAAGCAACACCGTCATAATAATAGCCTCATAGTACACAGCGAAGGTCCATGTAAGTGCATGCATTAGGTGACCCGCATTTTATGCAGAACGGATAAGGGTGCAATAGATTGAAAATGTATGGAACAAAAATGCCACACAGAGTAGAACAACAATGCACAGATGTGATGGTCGCATGAATATGACATTAAGAATATTGGTGTTAACAATAGAAGCAATATGGAATTGTTTTATTCTGGGTACTACACTTGAGGTTGTGCTTGGAAACCATCTTCATCAATACATGAGCGAGATTAGCAGAAAACACGGAGATCCTCAAGGAGAACAAGATATTTTCAAATTCAGTAGCTGGCTTGGTTTAAGTGAGTTCAATGCCTCCAAGCACATCAACTCCTGGGTCAGTGTTCCTTACATTACATCTTCACAATCAGAAGAGCTTACAAGTGGGACTTGAAAAGCAAAAATGCTTAAAGTGCTATAGCGTTGTAAGGGCAAGGGAGAATTATATGCCATCCAAATGGAGATGTACAGATAATTGAGATGTGGGGCAACGGGAAACATTGTGTTGCATTGACTCGGTTGGTTACCTTTACAAGTTAATGCATTCTGGTTCTAGACCCTATATACAAGGCATCAAAGATAGGAAATGGGGACACTAACTTTGGCGTCTCATTTCCTTCACAAATCCTGGTGTTATAAGTACATATAAACTGACCTTTCAAAGAATTTCTTCGACTTGCGGTGCATGGATCGTAAAAAACGGAAAACGGTTTAGGCAAAACAGATAATGGTGTAATAGTCTTCTGTTCAGCTGGTGAAAATTGTCAAATTGTTTTGATTGCTAAATTTATTGAACTTAACTTGTGCGTCCTTATGAGCTCGACATTGTACACCATTACAGCAGTTCTATATATGGTGACATGAATTAATTGATACAATAATCTATCAATACTTTTTAATACTGTTTTTAAAATCCTTTCAAGTTTGAAAGTACGGAATAATACAGGGGGTGTTCCAAAACAAACAATAAAATGTCCTTTTAGGGTTATCCATTTTGTCATGCATATTAAACTCATCGCAAAAATATAATTTGACCAATTACCGAATTTGCTGCCTCTTAAGGGTGGGGGTTTGTTTCCGGTTTCTCCACGCACCTTTTTCTTTTAGTCACTTAAAAATAAATAGGTGGGTTGTACATTCTGATTTTTCACAAAAAGGGTTGGGGGGTTTTTTCTTTAGGACACTCTGTATTTCTGCAAATCACATCTTTTTGTAGTGGAGAAAAATACACAAGCCTTATCATCCATTCTTTTTTGTCCAAATGGCATCCTTGATGTAATATATGCTCCTTAAGAATGATTCCAGCAGAGGAAAAGACATGAAATCCATACCTACATTCATTCCACTTAAGTCAAAACAATTTGGAGTTTATATTAGATGAAATTCCCAGAAACAGATAAATAATATAAATGATTTTTTATAACTTGTTAAGGGTGACAGGATTTCAGTGTGCACATGCTTTTGGCAGATGTATAAAAGCACATGGTCGTAACTTCCATTCATGTTTAAAAATATTAATCAGGCATATCTAGGCTAGGCCGACTAGGCTGAACTACTAGGCTATACTAGGCTGGACTACCTAGGCTCTATGCAGCAGCCATGAAAGAAATACCGACAATGAAGAGTAAATTGCTAATCATAATTGGAAGTTTACATTCGAAACACCAAAGTTTTTTCAAATAGATGGAAGTAATGAAGAAATTGTAGTATGGTTCATTCCAGTATATCTGAATATTTCCCTTGTCCCTGTTTGGTGGACTAATTCGTTTAGAGAGACAAAAATGCTGTTGTGCATCAGTTCAAGCTTCTTGGATGCATGGCTAAAAGAAAGACTGATGAAAGTTCATTGCACTTAATCCAAACTACTTTCAGAAATGGCAATAAAATGCTTCAGAAATCTCTCCTCAACACTCACACTACAATCATAAGGGACTAATTAAAATTGGAGAAGACAAAATCTCATCTTTCCAAGCACAGATAAAATTAGACACCTACAGGACGAGAGTGGTGCTGGTTACTTTTTGTTGAGGGATTGATAATACTCGGACAGAATTTCCAAGCTTTGGGTGCCATGAAGCAGTTTGGTGGTTCTTCCCCGGAGAGGCCAGGCGGCCGGCATCTGGCTACGGCCGATGAAGGGAGTCGTCTTTCTCTCTGGCTCAAAGAAGGTTCCATGGCTTTCTTATTTTTGTTGTAAGCTGCCACACGGAATGGAATGTTTCTAGCTGTGTCAATCCTGAGCCATTGTTAGCACCTGTGTCAACGGTCAAAGGTTATATAGTGTGTTAGCTGGTAGAGTTTAGTATTGAGTAACAACCCTATTGTGTGCAATTCAATCGCTATGTAACTACTTCTTAGTCAACTTTATACACCTTTTTACGGCACTTGAAAGTAACTCCTTATTTGACAGGTGCAATGACATAAGAATAAGATTAGCCATGATTTACATAATCGCATCTAAATATGACTAATGTAATAACCTCTAAAATACAGCCTTCCTCAGAACGATAGGTATCTGCCTATCGCGTTTGTGAATGGTTCGAGGTCAATTGAGTCATCAGAGGTACATCTAACCCTTGGGCCGTTGGTTCTTCTGACCAAGTTATATAAGGTGAATTAAACAATGGGTACGAAATATGAGAAAAGTGTAGGGTTAACAAATTTTGCACACGATATACGGCCTCACGCAGCAGATACTGCACACGCAGTCAGATACTGCCACACACAAAGACCGACATACACACAGACAGACACAAACACACATACTACCAAGTAATCCCTATTTCCATCTGCTTGCAGCAGACACATAAAAAATGTGTAACAACATGTGCCAAATATGGGTACTATTTTAATGGCTTACACGTCCTGGAGCTTCATTACATTTTTATGCACGGGCATTTGCTGATTTGTTTTGTCACTGATTAAGTATGAAAAAATGGGATGATCTGATACTGATGTGAATTAAAAGCAAGCTGAATACTTTTTCAAATCACTTGATTTCCATTTTCATCATGACAACAGTTATTTGTAACGCATCCATCAAGCATGGAAAGGTACATTCCCCTGATTTGTCTATTACATTTATTGAGTGCACATCATTGAGTTCTGGAGAACACTATAGTCCGCATGTTTTCTACCGCTGGCAGTGAAGTCATAAACTTTACGCTGCCTCAAGAAATGCTGTCTTGTGCATGCCACAATACAAACGTCCATCGCTTCAATTCCCCACGTGAACACTTTACTCTGGCAACCATCCAATATCGCAATGACCGGTCACGTCACACGAGGTAGAGACATGGACTATACAGTGTTAAAGATTGAAATAATATTGTGTTGTAAAACATAAACACAACAAAAAATTCCCCTTCTTCCATGGGAAAGGGTCAGAGATGTCTCTGGTTTTGTCTGATGAGGCATGCCTGCTGGATCACGTCCCCTTGTAGAAATTGGCACCTGTGGCCATACGAGCTTTGGCGTGCCATTGTACTACAGAAAACACCAGAACAGAGAGGTGGTAGGTTTCGTCGGTACACAAATGACCTTGTTATATCTACTTAAAATAGATTCCTTTCACCCAGCCTCCTACACACGCGCACACACACACACACACACACACACACACACACACACACACACACACACACACACACACACACACACACACACACACACACACACACACACACACACACACACACACACACACACACACACACACACACACACACACACACACACACACACACACACACACACACACACACACACACACACACACACACACACACACACACACACACACACACACACACACACACACACACACACACACACACACACACACACACACACACACACACACACACACACACACACACACACACACACACACACACACACACACACACACACACACACACACACACACACACACACACACACACACACACACACACACACACACACACACACACACACACACACACACACACACACACACACACACACACACACACACACACACACACACACACACACACACACACACACACACACACACACACACACACACACACACACACACACACACACACACACACACACACACACACACACACACACACACACACACACACACACACACACACACACACACACACACACACACACACACACACACACACACACTGCAGGCATGCACGCACACACACAATTTATGCAAACCCAGCATTCCATAGCAGCTAGCACACACCACAGGATGTGACAGGACCACTGTCAATTCAAGAGAAAATATCAACATATGTGTACAATACGCATGTAGTGTTTACCAATCACAGTGTCAACATAGTCCTATTGCCTATTTAGATTTAATGCACAAAAAAAGAAAAAAAACGAAGATGGGTCCACCTCAGAAAATGAAAACCTTTTGTAGTTGTCAAAAACAAATGGATGTTAATTTGCTGGACCCTTTTCAGCATATTGCACCCATTTATTTGTTAAATACAGTCAACTAAAATAATAGACATGAATTATTGTGAAAAAAATTTTGGGTTATTTTGCGTTTGTTTCCTTTAAACTAATGTTAGTACATGTATCACAATATTGGTCTGCCTAGTGGACCTATGGGTTAATTATTACTTAATTTTGTTGGTCCCTTGCATTACATCATAGGGCATGGGAATATAGCCAGCACTGTCGAATCGGGTCTAACACACCCTCTTATAGATAGCGTGATGCTGCTTAATACGTGTGCTAGGGAAACATCATCTTCTTTGTCCAACACCTGATAAAAAATTCCAATAGAAAAATAAGTATTCCTGCATATGGATGGTTGCAATTTACTTCAAAAGTGGACTCTCTGGAATTGGTTACTCAGAAACCATCATCAAAATGATGAGATAAATATTTTCTTTGCATAAAGTCAAATCTGGTTTCACTATGCCAAAGATTTGTAAAGATCAAATTGTGTTGGTTACACGATTAAGAAATTAATGGACAAATTATTTTATTATGTTCTAAAAGCAACGGTAGTCCTACCAGCTCCCAAGTAGGCAATACTTTGGGCCAAGAGCGGCACCAAACATTCCATTGTGATGGGACCTTTCTGATTCATTTAAAGCTTTAGAAAATGTGAGGTGATCTGGGGAAAACCCGCCACATGTCGCACAGGACAGTTTTTTTTTGAAAAAATAAAAGCAATAGCTTAAAAATCTGTTATATTGTACTTTATTTTTGTCAGATTGTATAAGGCACAACTTTTGAAGTGTGTATAAAAGAAGAATAAGCACGAAGTAAACAGTTATGGGAAACTTATATTTCAAACTCTGCAGTGATAGTTAAAAACTCAAAATATAAATCCCACCATGTGGCGGGTTTTCCCAGATCGCATCACATATATTAAAGGCACCTATCAGTGATTGCTAAATCAGAAAATCGAAAAATCATCAAAATCAGTTTTTTTGCATGTCTGTAAACAAATGTTAATTATCCTAACCAAACTCTCAA
This sequence comes from Ophioderma brevispina, assembly GCA_023653785.1. Lineage (NCBI taxonomy): Eukaryota > Metazoa > Echinodermata > Ophiuroidea > Amphilepidida > Ophiodermatidae > Ophioderma > Ophioderma brevispina. Next base: position 26,618 of record JAMKCH010084764.1, read on the forward strand.
ATGATAGACCAGAGCAACCTAATACGACAAAATCTGATATTTTAGTCATTCGTGTCCGAACGGACACTACTTCCATACATTGTATTCAATGTAATTCGTATCTTTGACCCTGCTGCCGTTTTCTTCCTTTTCTGTCAAGCTCCAGTTGGAAAGAAGTTAAGAGAATTCTAACAGGCTTATTCTTCACTTGTAAGCTATTCCTGCCATTTCAAATACTTTGACTCTTTGGATAAATCACTGTGTGTCTTTAAAGTTGACATCACCAAACCCCTATATATGATGCTGTGTTAACAACATAAGTGACCAAAATATTATACAATGATATTACTAAAATACTGGAAAATAATCAATCAGGTGGGTACTCCATAGGTACTTAAAGGTACCTGTATGAAGAATGTGTCTGGTGTATCCACTGTTATGTTGAAACAAATCATGGACCCAGGTTCATTTGCAATAAAACAGGTATGGTAACATACTGCAAATTGTTAAATTATTCATAAAAGGCAGGAAATTAAAGGTCAATCAAATGGCATCACCCACCCAATTTGAAGTTAATTTACCCATAATCACTCCTGTGGTGTCCTAATTTAGGTGCAAATTTGAGTTAGTTGGTATGAAAATATATATTATGTGTGTTCTCAAACTGAAAACTGTGATAGTTTCAATGTATAAGATTAGTTTTATCATACATTGAAAGCTTACATTATCACTGTTGAAAAAAATACTTCTCATTTAAGATTAATAATAAGTTAATTTGTAATTTTTTAACATGGACATTTTTGGGAAGCCACATTTTACAGACATTGGTGGGAATTGTGGATTGTGTATCTATTCATACCTCGCCTGAGCTTCTTCTGGTGAGTGGTTAATTAAGTGAAAAAGTGCAAATATTTGCGTCAATTCCCATCTTGCTGTTCCTGCTATCAGATATCCAGTGTTACATTAAATACTTGTCCTTATCTATACAGTTCACATGTTAAATTACCATGCAGTTTTAAGTACCTATGGCTTGCCAACCAGCACATGTTTAATCACCAGATGGTACTGATGGTACAAAATGGATGAGGCACATGAAGGAACCAAAGGTAGGTCACAAATGAGGACTCGTATATCGGGGCAGGAAGATCCTTTATGCTTTCCACATTTCATGATTACAATTTCTTTTTTAATGATTCTGTTTAACCAACATTCACGTACATAAGATTAGGTTTCCTTAAAAAACTATTCATGGTTTTAAATGGGAACATATGAATCCAAACTTTCCTCTTAAAAATATAAGCCCAATTAGGTCATCAATTTCACGTTCAAGTCACAAAAAAGTACTTTTTTCTTTCACGTCCATCTATCAATACACTACCTATTTCTATCCCCTTCTGAAATACGTTTTGCAGGACAACAAACTGTCCTGTTAGTGCCATAAGAGTCCTAAGTCAATAGCTGCCATTTGCCCAGAAATTCCCATCAAACATACCATTATGCCAGTCCTTTGGTCTTGGTTCTTGAATGGTGTTGAGCCGCGACACGGCCTGAATGAACCATTTCAGAGCCACTGACTCAAGGAAGATAAATGAGAGTTATCCACTACGTGACAGCACACAGTGTATCACATGGCATCACACATCTTATCCATGGCAAGCTATTGCACATACAACCTTCTGGCACTCACAGGATGAAATATGAGACATATTAAATACAATACTAAGGGTGTGTTTCAACAATGACATCTGCTCTTAGCCAACCAATTGCCTGTGGATTTTATAAAAACTTCTGCCGTCTTAAAATTATCATGAAACCAATTGGACCACAATGACATCCATACATACCTAGAGGATGAAGTAAAAGTACAGGGTTTCACATACCACGCTCCTTCAGTCTGGCGTTTGGTGTCATTCTCAGTAAAGCGTGCCCATTGTGAATGATACGTAACTGGAATGCAAGACGGCGTCCGCTCCCATATCGCGTAATTTCTTACGTAGTTCGTTTGGAGTGAGACGATTTCATCCAAGCCATCATTCCAGCGGAGCGTTCTAAAACTTCCAAGTCCCCCCCCCCCACAAAACCCCCACCGACCAGCCCAGTCCTTCCCCCTTCCTTACCATCTGAGAGGAGATACCATAGTCAAAGTCAATATAGGAAATCAATTCAGTTTGGATAGTTTCTTCTTTACTAGAACGAATCATCAAGGATGCCTGTGGCTTACTCCAGAGGTGGGCGTTGAGTTGTGCAAATGAGGTTAAACAACCAATTTAGTGACAATTCCCATATCCTACGTCCTTAACTGCATTTTTTCCACTTTTCAAAATTCACGGAGCGGACCGTTTGTTTTTGGGGGAAATTGCCCCTAGATCTAACAAGAAAAAAACGCTAAACCCACCTTTTTGCGGTGATCGTCAGGTATGTAGTTTTTTTCCGAAAAGGATTTTTGGGATATAGGCTATAAGCCAGTGAAATTTGTTCATTGTTGAGGCCAAACAAAAAAATCATGTTTGTTCCCCGTAGTAGTCCAAAAACCTAAAGTAAAAAATTTAGTGTAGAACCGAATCCACATTGCTTGAATCGGCCGATCTCCGATCAGGTTGAGGTTTGATCGGGCGATTCCGATTCAGATACCGATTCTCCGGTGATGTCAGTGACCCGTATGGTTGCAAATGATTATCACATGTAAAATTGCTCTCTGAACAATTTGTTTATTACTTACGCTATAGTGTTCAAATTACATTAGTGACTGATAAATTGAGTACAGGAAACGTTTCAAAATCTACTTGAAATGCGAACAGTTTTACACAGAAACTTGAAAACAAATATTTCCCAGGGTTTTCTGAGCGCCATGATACTCCCTCCATCACATTTTCTCTGAAGTCGACCGGGAAAGCCATATTGATTAGTTGACTTCCGGGTTCGCGCAATAAATATATGGGTTGGAAAAGTTGGTTGTATTTCTGCAGAAATATTCTAGAATATTTCTCCAAATGGGGTAAAAGTAAACAATGGAAACATCATATACCCCTTTATAAATTTAAGATTTTAAAAAACTATGATATATGTTGTTATGACCTGTGCGTTAAAAAGTTTTGTCACAAACTTATCACACAAACTTGCATAAATTTTTAATTTTAAATGAAAAGAAGACCTCAGCAATCAGGACAACGTGTGTTTCATCTCATCAAGAATTACGGGAAATTCCCAGATACTGCCGACATGTAAATTCATGTAAAACGTAAACGTGGTGAAGGCAAAACAAGTACGACGCTACATATTTGTTGCATCATAGAAGTGTGATCTTTGTTGATGACCTTTTTTTTTTTTTTTTTTTTTTCAGGTTGTTCTAATGCTAGATTGAGTATAATTAATAAAAACTTGGGCTTTAGGTCTTCATTTGGAAGACACGTGAGTCGAGCTTTTGCCGTTTTTTCTAGGCTTTGTAGTAATTGTTTGGGATCGTTTCATGAGATCGGTAGGGAGAGGAATTTTTTCGATTCCGATCCAGATCCGAAAAGCTTAAAATCGGGCCGATTAAGAACCCTCCGATGTGATCGGTTCTTACACTATGTAAAATGCACTTTTTATTTGTAATTTAAAAAAAAAATTGAAAGGGCTTCCCAGAAATTGCTCAATGGTCTAAATGGCAAGTCAAGGCAGTTTGCAAAATATACTTGATTGTCCACTTATGTTTACAAAACAAAAAATGATTGATTTTGGATCATTGGATATCTTATTAAAATTGATAACATTTCTATCATCTGCTTTTTGTCTTAACATGGAAATCTCCTTCAGTAAATAGAAGAAAAACAACAAACAAACAGCAGTAAAATGGCTCCAAATAAATAATGTGGCTACTACTACTGGCAACAAAACTGACTACCCTGCTGACGCCACTATTTCCATCAACCACTGGCTCCACAAACCAATCACCTCAACCCATTTGGATTCTGTATTAATCAATTAAGACTACCCCCACCCATCAGCCATCAAAACTCATCAACCAACCATGGCATACTGAATTTGTCCTTGTCAACAACTGATTTCAGTATGCATTCAAACCAGGGGCAGCAAAACGATACAAGACTAACTAATATAGGTTAAAAAACCTAATTTTTGCCAACAATTTATTGCTTAAGGTATGTGTAGATCAGGATTAAAGCAGTAAAAATATAGAGGACATGAGGATTAGGAAGGGCTTGTGTATGGCAGGGCAGGGAGATTAGTAACAGAAATTATTTACAGTCTCCATTAACTGCTGTTTCTTAACTTATTACAACTTTGAAGAAAAATGAATTTTCTTCCATTTGACATATTCCCCAATTTTCAATTTCCAGAAAAATGGTAAGAAGTAAAAAACTACATCCTCTGTGACCTGATATATATGGTCAGAGTTATTAACCCTGATCTATGTTATAAAGCTAAATTGCTTTAAATAGACATTACCTTCCTGTCAAGCAACCAAACTCACCACCCAAACAAACCCATTATAAAGGAAAACCTTCCCACCTGTCAACCAAGTGTTATTCACTGCGCCTGTCAAACCAAAGTACTTACAAAATTTTGTCAGTATCAGATCTCCTGCAACCTTTTGGTCTTTTTTCAATTTTGTGCTTGCTGCTTTTCTTATCTCATGATTCATCTGAGATGTGACCCCGTACCATTTCTTGCAGCGGTGAAAATTCAATGAGGCGCAGGGCTTCTGTTAATCATGTTTATTGTTAGGAATGTCCAAGGCCTGATACACTATTGTGCGTTTCCTACATGAATGAAATGTATTTAGATGGGCATGTAGTGGGTTATATACCCGGCAAACAATCCGGTGTGGCACGTGCATTTGAATTCTTACATTTTCCCTCTCCGACTGAATGATAGGTCCAAACTTCAGGGGGAAAACGTATCAACGCGAATCGACTATAATAACTGTACCGTGGGGGGGGCTGATTTGAGGCCCAACAAATGGGGTCTCCAAAACTAGTTGTCAGAAATTTAATAAATAACGTCGATCATCTCTCAATTCCCACTACTTTTGAGGGGTTTGAAGAAAATTTGTAGAATGGGCTTTGGACATGAAAAGTAGGGTCATCTGGCAATGGCCCCTAAAATGGGGGTCACTGGAACTGAAAAAGAGCTGAAATATGGACTTATAAGTGGTCCATAACCACACTTCCCTCCCAATGTGAGAACTCCCCCCCCAACCTGTACATTTAATTGTATTGCTGTCATACCCACATTTTGACATTTTTAATTTTTATGTACACCATTTTTTACCATTAACATTTAATTTCCAATTCACACACACAAGCACATATGCAAACCACACACACACACAAATGTACACCACCCAATAGTTCATAAAATAATGACGTGGACATTCAAAGGAAAAAAGAAATAATTTTTTAGTAGTCATCCAAAGAAAACTTTCTAATTATAAGATGTAACATGACTCCATGTGTGCAAAATCATGTATTGGCACTACCTATCCAGTGTAAAATTACTAGGGCATTGCTATATGAAAGAACTGCAGAGTCTGGTCACTCTATCCAAAACATAAACATCCAGGCCTACAATAGCACATTGGTGTATATCTAATTACTGACCTCGATGTCCAAAAAATGGTTCCCTGTTTCTTGGTAAACCTACGAACAATGGCAATGCAAAAGTCACGCAGGCACTACAGTGAACCAGATCTGACTATGATTTTATCTACAAGAATGTGTTACAAGTGTTCACAAGTGTAACACTTTCTGTGCGTTTCTTGATAGTTATATGCCCTGTTTCTTGGCTGGTTAATGTATTCCAAGGGGGTGAGTGTTTTGGGCCTATAGACCTTTTGCTCAACTCCTCCATATAACTGTTTTGTTTTCATCTGTGGGAGTAATGGGAATAAAGTTTGATGAACATATTGATCATCCCCCAGCACTCTCTTATAGACTTACTTCGTAAGCCAATAATCAGGTATGTTCTAGGTTTGAAAGGGATTCCCATGAGTAGACAGAATTAAGGTTTTGAAAGTTATTCACCAGGGGTAGATTTACAGGCACCTGCTAGAGATCCAAAACTAAATAATCTTAGGCTTGTATGTACTGACATGTAAAGGGATAGCAAACTAAATATAACCACCCCTGCAATTTCGAAAGTTATTCTAGTTAACACTTGTCCCTTTGGGGCACTGAATCAATGGCGGCCACTTGAGACTTACGTGCCACTCTGAATATTGAATTTCATAGGCCCCTTTACTAGCCCTTAAAGACTTGTACAAGGTTCGTTAAAACCGGGTGCATGCACATGCGGTAATGCAGAGAGAGGCCCCTGCCCAGGTGCTGTGATTCAGGAATGTGACCCACATAAGTTCAAAGTCCACTCCATCGATATCGATCACATTCCTTAACACAGCTGGCATGGAGCGCTTTAATGCATTACCGAATCTGCATGTGCATGCACACCCACTTTTCAGTGCCTCAAGAACCATCTTTTTTGGGCGGGGTAGCCTGCGCGCTACCGACCATTCGCTTGGGTTTTGACCTAACTTTTCAAATAGCAGTGTTGCAGAGAACAATATTTGTGCCGATTATATCCTCTAAAATCTAATGTGTGATAGTTATAAATGTTGTGCAATTTTGTCAGATGGATTAGTACTCAATAAGATAGGCCATGCGAAAACTGAACGTGACATTTACAAAAAGATATAGTGTTCAAAAAGGTAGAACTACAGGGCAATATCAGCGAAGGTTCCTGAGATTTTTTACAGTTAGGATTTGATGGTTAACGCATCTTTAAAATCTTATGAATGCATTGAATTAACGGATGCAAAACGTTTGGCACCACATGTAGCAAGTCGTGGGCGGCGAATACAATAATAATAAATAACCAGAGCAATCATTGATGCAGAAGCCTATCAAATGATGGTGGTATTCAAGAGGACACTATTTTTGTGACGCCCTTATTTTCCTTACAATGGAAAATACTATGATAAACCATTGACCTTGGTACAAAAAATGTTGCGAAATTAAGAACAAGGGTTCTCGAACCACAAGTCTGGCCTCTCTTGGTGATCGCCAAAAAGTGTTAACACTTGTATGAGGCATTAAAAGGTTTTCCATATAGGGTCAAGGGGTGTCATTCTCTGAACACACCCTATGAGTCAGTGGCTCTCTGACCAAGCTAGGCGCAATTGGCTCAAACTTGTTAGGCCGAGAGAAGAAAAAATTATATAACTTTACCATAACGACAAAATGCCCCTTTAATCAGAACACATGAGATTTGACCCAATAAGTTGTTAACACCGATATGGGTCACGTGTCAGCAGGTTGAGTGGAATTCTTCCAACTGAATTTGGTGTCAATGCATGTGACCTTTGAATTCAATCTGTTAAAACCCCCATATGGGTTTTGGGCAGTGGATCTTCTGCCCAAGATTGGTGATTATACTCTATATAGCAATTTATCTGCGAATGAAAAACAAATTAATAGATTTCGAAGATTGCCCCGTTGGGGCCCAATCTGTGAAAACCCCCTATATGAACCAAGCTTGGAACCAAGGGTTCTTCTGACCTAAATTTTTTTTGGGGTAAATTGGCTAAAGGAGTTTGGGCAGGAGAGAACAAATAACAACACTTAACAGAAATGACCAGACAGACATAAAGACAAACATTGTATCGTTTTTAAACACTATATAAATATAACTGTCTTAAAACACTATTAACGGAAGCATTCAATCGTGCTATACATAGAGGTTGTATTCTGTTAACCAAAAAAGCTAAAGTGTGAGCAGAAAGGATCCACTTTCAGAAGTCCTAATTAGTTAATTAGCTAAAGTAGATAGACCCATTATTACATTATAATAACATAAATAAAGTTAAGTCCCAAGGAATGCCGTTAATAATGAGATAGTTAATTACAGCATTCTTACTTTGGACATTAACTTTTATAATGTAATGCGGCGCAGCTTTTTACACACACAACCCACACACACACACACATACATATGTATGGGCCATGTGTCGTATTGGAGAAACCTATTCGTGGCCGCACTAAAATTCACTCTAAATCGTTGCCCTTTTGCATTTTTATAAATTAAAAATAACTAGAAAATATATACCTACTCAAGTTAAAAACTATACTTTTTTGAAAGGAAATATCCAAGGATTTTAAAAAAGCGTCATTTTTGCCAGTAGGGGCAACCCCTAGAGTGGTATGGTTCAAAGTAAAGAGTAATTTGACCAAAAAGTATGCCATTTAAAATTTTCATAATTTCATATGGGTACCCTACATCAATTGCATGCCATATTTGACTTCCTCAAGCTAAGACCAGTTCCAAATATCTATAGCTTGTGGGGTCTACCCACATCTTCATATCAAAAGTATCTCCGACAAAAGGGGTCAACTCGCCAACTTGAATAAATTTTCTAATAGGGATGTTATTTCATAGTACTAAAGTTATCTGTACCTTAACTTAAATCAAAAGAACTACTACTGGAAGACATGGAGATTATTAATTACAATTTTCAAGTTGAAAAGTTTTTTAAGTTCTGCCCATTGTCTGTTCTAAAGGAGAACATGCGATTCGAATACCTTGTTTTACCTTGTTCTTCCTGTGCTGTTTTGTTGATGCTCAAATCAATCACTTAATAAGATTAAAATTAGAAAAATTAATTGTGTTACTTAATACATGTGGAAAGAAATAATAAGAGAGAATAAATACCGGCATTTAGTATACAACAAATTGGTCTAGAATTAACATGTAACGGCCTAGCACACCCTAGCACAATCTCACCGATTCAATGCAGTACCTGTTAGCTAATTAGTGTAATGTATTTATTTAATTAAATTTAAGATGTAATTTTAAATGCACATTTCATGAAAGCCCAAAATTTATCCCTTTAAATTAGTAATAAATATGTGCATGTTTTACCCCAATTTTTTACACCCCCCTTATATTCCCCCCCCCCCTTTTTTTTTTTTGTTTAGCAGCTCTGAAAATAATGATAGTGAGTTTTACACACATTTTCTATGGTTCCGTGTCCGGGGCTTCCCACACCCTGGGACTTCTTAACATAACGAGTGCATTAAAAATTTAATTAGCTTTGACGATGCTGAGTTTTGGTATCAACTAAGAGAAGAATAAATAGGCTTTACAATGTGAAAACCAAAAAAAAGGCTAACAGAGGACAGCTTCATATGTAAATCATAAAAAGAATATTCAAAATTTGGAAGGGGAAAAATGTCACAAACACACCCAAAATGCGAGCCAAAAACTCACGACAATGGCCCATGTACGCATGCACACACACACACATGCATGCATACAGACATGCATACCTACTACACACAAACACACACACACTATAGACCCGTACCATGTACATACAAATAGGTTTCTTGGTCTTGCTGTGAGCAAACCGTCATGATTTTTCAATGTTAATTCTTATTTTTGACAATTGTTACAACCCACACACCACACAAGCACACACACCTTACACCACATGCAACAGCCAGAGGACAGGAACAGACTGGGATACAGACGTGGACACACATACACACACAACAGAGGGAAAGGTTTGTGGATCCAAGAAATTCACGACATTTATTTTAAATTGAGGAAAAGAAAGAATATTGATATTTAGAGGGGGGATAGATATACTATGATTGACAAAGATAAATGAGCAGAAAATTCTATTGATGGGGTTACATGCACTGGGCTATTCTGGGAAAATACAAAAGTTTTACATTTTGAAGAGAAAATATAAAACCATGATTTAAATGTTTACCAGAAATGTTACATAATAGTTAACTATATCATTGTAAAAACTACTGGGACAAGCATTATGCTAAATGACATCTGGTCTGACCAAGTGCTAAGCTTGTTATTCCATCAGACATGGGATGTGTCCTTGCTAACAGTCCATGCCCTAGCTAGCCAGCAAACATGTAACTGGCAGCACACTGACCAAACCAGGTGGTAAAACCTAGGCTGCAAAAGCATCTATCAAGGCTAGATTATACAAACATAGCAGCTCGGGACAAGGGTGCTGCATGAAAACAGGCCTACTAATTGTCACCTTCGAAATCAGGGCAAACATACAACAAAAATACCCAAAAAAAAGCATTTGAACTCAAAATTTCAAAAAAATGTTTCATAGAAGTACCAGCCATTTCAAAACTTGAAGAAACTGTGAATTTTCATGAGAATTGAACAGATACAAAAGACTAGTTTATATTTTAGTGGCTGCCCTTGACCGAAAATCTTCTACTCGATGGCATAAGCATATCTATTGATAGGCTGTTGAAAAATTCCTTTAAAAAGGAAAGGGCGGGTCAAGAGAAAAGATCCATGTAATTGGTAGGTGAAGGTATTAGCAAGATGATATATTGCTTTATTTTGTCATGCTTGAGCAACGGTTCAGATGATATAAAAATATCTTTCTTTAAAATAATTATGAATTCTTTAGGTAAATCAAGGGGACATGCTGTGGATCACGAAAGCCCATTAAGAATGTTTTCCTTGATGTTATGACTTAAAAACATTTCAAACTCTTCACTATCCAAAGGTTTGGAATGGATTTAATTGCTTTATGTAAGTGAGGACTCGAGGAAACATTAGTTATTAGGATTTTAATTGGATCAGCAACCTTTAATAATAAGGTTTTCATTTTTTAGGAAACATGACTGGTTGGATTTGATTGGATCAGCCACCTTTAAGTTTGGGGTTATAGGCATTTTGACGCAAATTAAACTCAGATTGACTTTTGATTTTTGGATCACCCTGAAACCGTGAAATAACCTCAGGCTGTGTTTTCTCCCTGCATGTCAAACATCAGGTCCCTAGGTCAAGGGGCCTGCAAAATAACGACATATAGTCGGACAGAAAGAGCTCAAGTTAGTAGTACTCTGTGAATTTCCCGGTGTGACCCTTTTACTATGCGCCACTTTTTAATAGATAGTAGAATGTGATATTTACGAGTATATACGGTTGTCATGATTAGTACTAGTTCATGAGTAACGAATGTTCTAAGTTTGTATATGAATTGAAAAGTTGCAATGGCGTGGGTGAAATTTTAAAAATTTTGACAAATTTAAGTCTTTGTGGGACAGATTTGGTAATTTAAGAAAATAATATGAAGTCATTTGAGGTGACAATGTTGTGAAAGTGGGAGCTTTACATTTTCTAAAGGGCTTTAAAATATATTTAAACAAAATGTTAGCGATTCACGTTGGTACGTGTTGCAGAAGCCTATTACATACTTTACGTCCGTCGGCATGCCAAAATATCCAGAATTGCTTCTTCTAGTTCTGCTGGTGGTCAACCTTGTGGTTGATAAGGTATGCGTTGATTGTTTTCCGGAATAAAGTGTATTATGTTGATTGGTCGCATTTTTTCCCTTTTCATTAAAAATGATAAATAGAGGGATATGAACCCCCTAATTCAATCTGCGTAATATTTACGATTATGTATAACTCGGCTAAGTGGGTCCAAAACATCACTAAAGTCAACTTGCAAAAACTCCCACAAAATGTCGTCTTTCTAATCCTTCCCATACCCCTTTACATGGCTATTCCCTTGCACACCGCCTTCCTGTTTAAGGAAATTTTTATTGATTTTACTGTAAGGTGGACCGACTAAATAAAGGAAAAAAAAAACATTTAACCTTATTTTCCCATTTTGGGGCCATTTTAATTTAAATTTTCTAAAAAACCTTTGAAACCTTATTTTCAATATCTTAGCAAAGAAATGACATATGAACGTTGAAGATACAGACCAAAGTTGTATTTTTATGAGTTCAAAATGTCTATGCTAAAATGCTAGCATCATTTTGCGAAGATTAGGCTATTTGGAACTAAGCCGCATAGTACTAAGTACATATGGCCGTTAATTATATTTTTTTAATCACCAATGGATGGCATCTATTGCATCGGTCTATTTCCTACTTTAATAAGGGTGCTCTGGATGACATGTCCCCCATTGACGACAGCAACGCTCTTCCTTCCGGTGCTAATTAAACTCTCGGTGTACGTAATATGGATTCCTATTGCCTTCGTAGACTAGTGCAAAGGCTCTTATTTCAAGACGTTCCTTGTCTTTGTTCTATGGACGGCGGGTAGAGTACTAAGGAACAGATTGATGATCATGCCACCTGCGGGGAAAAAAAACACCAAAGGGGGATAACGACATACTATTGGTGTTTTCATGAGAATATACTAAAATACAAATATGGGTCATTCCATGACAATTCAACAATCGAGTAACACCATCACCTCATGGATTTCTTCTTTTTTGGTGTATTGAAAGATATTCATGAGGAAACTAAAATCGAATGAAAATTTGAGCTCTGAACCTCTTGTTGTTTTCACGCTATAGGCAAATTTAAATTTGAGGGGGTCACCTCAAAAACATGTACCGGTGTGAAATCAAGATTCAGATGGGCCATTAAGTAAAGAACTCACCCCTCAGATCCTTCAAAATTGGCATTTGGCTAACCTTCTCCTGACAGATTTGCAAATATGGACAGAAAAAAGCACCTTGCCCCAATTTAAAATAACAGGGGTCAAAAAGGCCCCCAAACCACTCGGGACCATACTTTGGGGCCCGTAAGTCAAAAAGTAAAAGTGATATAACTTCCAAATTTGCTGGTTGAAAGCTGATCACCCAAGCAAAAAGTCCAACTAGCCTGACTGACCCCCCCTAAAAATCAGTTCAGAATCATTTTGCACAACATTCTGCTTGAAATATGGTTAAGAGTGGCTGCTGAAGTTGTGTGCAAAGTTTCAAATGGTGTCTAACGCAATAATGTAGGTAAACAGGCTTCAAGAATCTAAAACTTTCAACTAATATCAGACAAAGTTTCCCATGGAAAATGTGTACACAGAATTCTGAACTTTGCAACTTGGGTATTTCACAGAGCAGTTTTAGACTTTGAATCCAAAGTTTGACCTTGTAAGGAACTCAACAATGAAATTGAAATTCATTCATTCAATATTCATCACATGATCTAGGTATGGACCAAATTCAGCTTGGGGTGGTATGTTTGGTAAGGAATTTAAAATACTTTAAAGTATTCTAATTGAATGATAAAGTGAACTGGGCAAGTTAATACCCAGTTTGCAACGTTACAAGTTTCTGTGTGTGTCAATGAGAATTCTTTCAAAACTGAATTACCAAAGTAGGGCTTTTTGAAGGCCAGTTACTTATAGAAGACACTTAACACCACAATGAAACTTTGCCAAAATATTAAGCAAGTGAACCTCCGCAAACATATTTCAAGCAGAAATGGTGTGCAGGAATGTCAAGACATGGTTTTAGGGGGGCCAAAGTCAAGGGGCAAATTGAATTTACTTTTTGCGGGACAGATATATTCCTTCCAACGAAGCTGGTATAAGATAAGATTGTTACACAAGGGCAGTAGTTAAGATTAGCTATCTCCAGCCCCAAATTTGGAAAGTTATATCACTTGTACTGTTCGGAGTATGGGCCCCCACAAAGTATGGTCCGAGTGGTTTTGGAGCCATTTTTGACCCCTGGCCTAGTTTAAATTGGGGCAAGGGCATTTGTTTCTGTTCACATATTTGCAATCTGCAGCAAAAAGGTAATCCAAAATGCCACGTAGGAAGGACTGAGGGAGTAGTTCTTTATTTCAATGGTATCATGTTTTGAGGTGACCCCCCTCAAAATTTAAACTTGTGTAGCGTAAAACGAAAAGCAGGGTACAGAGCTCAAATTTTCAAAATTTACAGGTTCTCATGTATATATCTGTTTAATACCACAAAAAAGTGAAAGAAAATCCAGGAGGTTGATGGTGTACTCGATTTGTTGAAGTGGCATGAAATGGACCCATCTGAGATTGTTTAACAAGAGCAATACTTGACACCATAGAATGCAAAGTGGGTAGTACTGGAGGAACGGATTGATGGGCTCATGCCGCCTGTCAAAACAACACCAAAAGGGGGATAACACCATTATTTGATGCTTCACTGAGAATATTATCAAACAATGAATCTGAATATTGTCAACCAAGAGCACTATTAGATACATCAAATACTGACACCAAGCTATAAATACGGGTAGTACTACAGGAACGGATTGATTGATCATGCCCCTGTGAAACAAACACCAAAAGGGGGGATAAATAACATTATTGATGATGCTTCACTGAGAATATTAAATAGTCAAAATTAAAAATATTAAAAAAAAAAAAAAAAAAAAAAAAAAAATACTTGACACAAAGAATATAAAATACGGGGGTAGTACTACAGGAACGGATGATTGATCATGCGCCTGTCAAAACAACACCAAAGGGGGATAACACCATTATTTGGATGCTTCACTGAGAATATTATCAAACAATGAATCTGAAATATTGTCAACCAAGAGCACTCTTGGTACATCAAATACTTGACACCATAGAATACAAATATGGGTAGTACGATAGGAACAGATTGATATGCCACCTGCTCCAAGCAACACCAAAGGGGCGATAATAACATATGATGCTTCATGAGAATTTGGCTAAAACAATTAGCTGAGGTGCACCAACCCAAGAGCACTCTTGGTACATCAAATACTTGACACCACAGAATGCAAATATTTGTTGAAAGTCTAAAGGGTACCCTCGTCTATAATAACCTATTTCTGGTGACACGTCAATAAAGCAGAGGTTGTTGCATCCCCACATCTGACAAACAATCAATTTGGAATCAACATAATAGCTATTGTGGGTTTCTATTAATACCAAGTTGCGAACATGCCACATTCAGTGTCACAAAAAAAAATCCAGATTTTGCCAAAGAGATCTTTGTGGTTTTAACAGCGCTATCCACAAACTTTGAAGATCTACCCTACCCCGGGGAAAAGTGGTATAGTCCACTTCCCATAAAGGAGCACAAAGGATGGTCAGGCAAGAAGTTGTAGACTTATGGTGTTAACAAAAATCTTAGAAAGTGGGGGTTGCAAACACCTCCTTCTTAGATGAGTGTTTAAATGATTTTCTTACATGGCAAAAACAATAAATAAACCTGCCCATTCTAAATAACTGATTGCAATAAATACATGTTTACAACAGGTTCACTGTAATGATCAAATATCAACCACAATAAAACAAACCAACCTTCAGTATGAGACAAAAACTCTAAAATCAACAGACAATCTGTATAATTAGGAATTTGTTCTTTAAAAGTACTACTAAGTCAAACAATAACCAGGCATTCCAAATATCCTGCATTGTAACATTGTAACTGCATAATCAAGTTGATTTCAATCTTTTCACTGAAACCCATGTGTTCTGAAAATAACTTTCAGGTTTGAGAACATGAACTTTGTCATGGACTCTCTTCCAGTGGAAGTTAAGGAAGCCAGTTGACACCTACTCATGGTCAGTGGAAGCAAACAATGTGATTATCAGTTTCCAGTTTACCAGAAAAATTGTACACCTCGTCCTTAGTCATATCAACTAACTTTCACATTATGTATCAATTTTCTTTTAGGCTGCTTTGAGCCGAACATTGTGAGTGGGGTTTTGAAAAAATGCTGAAAACTAGGTACAAAGGGAAAAAATGAAAACATTGAAATAAAAAACCAAAGTCTGAAATCAACGTAAATTTTGAAAGTCCACAGCCTGAGTTTGAGGGCAAGCGATCACTTTGACTCCATCACCACAGTTTCAGTAGCCAAATTTCTGTCGTGACTTATTACTGGTCTATGAGCATTTAGACTACCTGTATTACAACATTAACTCTTGTTTGATATTCTTCAGAGGACTAAGCACATAAATGGGATAAAAGAGTATGTGCAGCTGTGGTCAGGGTGACAAGCTAGTCATTTTGTATGATTTTTTTACAACATAAAGGTCTGGTTTCCAGCCTTTTGAATGGAATTCTCATATATGGTATTATATACTTCAAAAAATTAATATATTATTGTTTATTGATTGGTTGAAAGTGTGTCACATATTAACAAAATAGGACACACTGTATCGTGACCAGGGTTGAAAAATACTATTCAAGTCCGTATAGTCAGTACCTTTAAAGCTGATATCTTCCTTTTCCTTGTAACGAAAGTCGCAGTTCACATATCATGAATAGTGATGACAATGATATGTACACGTTAAAATAGACTATTTTTCTACCGCATTCACCATATGGCCGACACCCAGAAACGACGATTAATGCGATTCGTAATATGTAGGATGCCACCCTATGGACTTCCAATA
>JAMKCH010084765.1:0-56456 GCA_023653785.1 Ophioderma brevispina
TTACCCCTGTACTAATTTTACTCCTTATATAATGAAGTTCCCCACATTTCCCAGAGGTTGGACCCAAAAATTCTGATTCAGCACCCTTCAAACTATTGAAAAGCATCTTCAAACCTTCTTCCCCAAACTTCTAGAATGGAATTCTCATTTATAACCCAACTGAGTCTGTGACCCCCATTTTTGTATTTCAGATTTTCCATTTACAACGATTAAAATACCATATATCTGAAAATAAAGAAAATCTGGCCGTTAGCTTTATGAATATGATCCTCTATCACCCTTAAAGGTGCATGGGTGATCCCGATCGACAACCTCGCACCCTCCTCCCATTTTACTCCATCAAAATTGAGATTTGGTGTCAGTACCCCAGTGAAACTTTAGGGAAGTGTTTCCTTTCGATGTTATGAATAAAATGTCTCACATTGACAACCACATTTATTCACACACGCTGTCCTATGGGCCAGTTTAGTGCACATTTTTGCTTCTACTATCCAAACGGTTGGACCGTTTTAACTCCAAAATATGTACTCAGATGTTTTTGGTGATATACTTCCACGTGAGGAAGGAAACATCATATATGAAAAATCGGACCATGGTCGGGTCACCCATCTTTATATGACCATTTCTTCTTTAAAATTTTTTTGAACTCACGGCACGCTTGCGAAGTGATGCCACATTGCATCATATGCAATATGGTCACTTGAATGCGCAATCTCGTATCCAGCCAATACTGATGTATACATGCATGTTTATGTCTGAAATGAATAAACATTATATGCAATACGGACGTCTTGATTTATAATAGTATGCTGATAAAAAGAAACTATATAAAAGCATGCATGCCTATTTTATTACCACCTTTAGTTCGAGAAGAACCGTGGGGTACACACGTTTATCAAATGCTCTCAATGTTCAATATTTTATGGAAACGTTGAAAAACGGAATGCAATGGAAGTCTTACGCGATGTTTGGCAAGTTCCTTCTTTGTTCAGTGTCAAATCTGCAATTCTAGTTTGTGTTATCACATTCCTTATATGGATCTGGAAAAAAGAACAAAAACCTTCCTCCAGGACCTTGGGGTTGGCCTTTGCTGGGATGTCTGCCCAACGTGATTTTCCGGGCCTACCGATCGGGATTAAAGTATCCCCATCACTTGTTTTGGGACTACGCCAACCAGTACGGCGACGTATTTAGTATGTACATTGGTAGTCAATTAGTGGTAGTGATCAACGACTTCAACTCTATGAAGGAGGCGTTTAACAACCCAGATTTAAGCGCCAGACCAGTTTCACCAGTTACTGAATTACATGTAGCATCCAAAGGTTTGTGTTGTTTCTTTTTTCTTTAGTTTAATCATACGCTATAAAGATATGGTGGGCGGGGCGGGCGTTACGGACATACTTGATGCCAAACTTCTCTTACGGACATACCACTGGCTACACAAATGTCTTCAAATGAAAACAAAAACGCGATTTTTATTTGCTTATATTTCATATGAAACATAAGTTGAATTTCGTATTTGCCCATACGAATTAGAAATTTCACAATATTTTTCTCAAGGAAATAATTCTCAGCTTAATCCTTTCAGATAGGGATATTTTTGATGGGAAAACTTTACATCAGTGCAAAACTCAGGTCTTTCAATTTTTTATGGACACCTGATAATAGAAATTTCTCGTTTCACATTAGTCGAGTAATTCCTTGTGATGTCGCAAGTTATATATACGGTCGACAAGTATTAAACACGGTCGACAAGTATTTTGTACTAGGGATATAAGCGTATTCTATTTCGTATTAATTAAAATTCGTCGAAATGTTTGCTTTTGAAGGGGGCCAAGTGAAAACGGACGAAAAATTTGACATTTGTCACGTTTCCAAAAATGTTTTTAAAGCGTGCAACAAAAGCATGGCCGTAGCCAGGGGGGGTGAGGGGGGGCGACGCACCCCCCCAAAAATGTCAAAAGGTCGTTTTATGATGTTGAAGGTCCGCTTTGCCATGTTTACGGTCCGTGTTGTCAATTAAAATTTTGTACTATTTAAGGGTGGTGGTGCAGGTTAGAATGACTAGAATGACCTCTAAGTGCATCTGTTAACCATCGTATGTCGTTGTCGTGTTTGTTACTATACTGTTGTTTTCGAACGCTGCGACTAAATTTTCTCCCTCACCCCCACCCAAGTTTGGGTCAACCGGCGCGTGCAGCGAGCCGAAAATTTTTTTTTTTTGGTTACGCAAAAGGTCGTTTCTGGCAAATCCGCACCCCCCGCAAAAAGTCTGGTTACGGGCCTGAACAAAAGATTTTAAATAACACGTGTCCTTAAAAATGTGAACATTCTGGTTTTTGCACTAGTGTAAAGCTTTCATCAAAAATATCCTCATGTGAAAGGATTAAAACTGAGAATCATTTTGGTACAATGTGAAATTTCTAATTTACTATAGGAGCGAGCAAATACTAAATTCAACCTATGTTATATATTGAAATTAAGCAAATGAGAATCGCCTTTTGTTTTCACTTCAAAGACATTTCTGTAACCAAAATACAAGGTAAACATCTATTGGGGTCTTATCTATATTAATTCACTACATATGACACAACATATGGCTGTCGCAAAATCTCTCGTTGCACCTTTGAATACAGCTGTATTTAACGGCGGAGCTGGAATCGATTTCTGTCCGTCCATTCTGAAATTGTACCACCTCACGAAAATGACCTCTAACTTGACTTTCCTGAACTCAGTGGAACAACTAATGGATGGGCGTAGCGCTATTTCCTGGCTATTTCATATAGGGCTGTCTACTCATCCGGGTCACTTGCCGGTGCTTAGCCTTTATCATCGGCCCTCGTTACGCAGTATCACTTCGCTACACACAACACTGCGCGTACTTTCTCCGAATCTTAGTTCATCGCGGCCCTGGTTCATCGGAGGTGATAACAAACGTGTCACTCCTATGATTCGAGGCCGTTTGGCACCCTTTATGACAATTTCTTTGGATTGTTTCTAGCATGCAAGTGAAACGAATAGGCATTCTAAAACGTGCATGTTATTTCCTAACTAGCGGCTACCATTCCAGTCTCCTACTATCACTTCAGGTAAAAATTCGGCGCATTTTATGCCAGTTTACACGGCGACCTATGGGAATCATCACCATAAAATGGCCGCCCTATAACTTCCCCGTACCCTCAAAATGGCCGACTTGTGACGTCAGCGTAGACAGCCCTATTGGAATGACGTTTCCAGTTCTAGCGATCGAATTACTATCGGGATCCGATCTTTATTACAAAATTCCTTCTTTTGCGATCCAAGTTCGAGCTTTACCATTCACGGGTATAGTTTATTAGCCAATTACCCCCAATTACCAATGCAACTATGCACAAATCTATTTAAAAAAAAAATTGGGGCGCTCTTAAAATGAGCTGTTATCAATCAGGGCTCAATGTATAATGCAGTAGTAGGCCTATGATGAGTTCGGCTGCGCGCGCATCTGGAAACTATATATAAGGGAGCACAGTACCAAATCACTCCACGTTTGGTGTAATGGTAGTTAGTTCCGGTAAAAAAACAAGGCCTATTTGTGACATTTTGGTGTCCTGTGGGAATTAGTTTCCCGTGAGGGTAGCATGTTATTATTAAAATGAGAGCGCATAGCAAGTACATTACTCTTATAGTAGAAAAATAGTGACTTTCGATTCATGTGATAAAATAGGCCCCGGAAAGAATACCCTGGTCGGAAACGGTTAGGAGTCGTCCGTGACAGCCGAAAATAGCGGTGGCGCTGTTCATGTGCTCTTATCGTAAAAGTTAATCGGAATGTGTAAGGTGAATTAAAGCTTATATGCAAGTTTCATGTCTTATCATGTGATTCATGCATTGAAAATAGTCAAAATGGTTTTACGTCTGGTGGAAAAGAGAGTTTCTTTAAACACATTTTACGTGCTTTTCATGGCAATCACTTGGTACTGTGCCCCCTTAAAATGAACATCGATGACCTTCTGAACCCCCAACCCTTGTGAAGCGCACGGTTGGATTGTTCCCGCAAATCATGCTCTAGCCCACAGTCAAAGTTCTCCTCACAGGGTAGCTATTCACTATTTCTACTTCAATCGCTGACTCTGATGTTGTCATTGTCGGTATCTCTTACTCTAAAATATAATAATAAATTAAAGTTTGTACCTTTAGATTACAAGACGATCGCTTATAGACTCATGATCGAGCCGACGAAAGCAGTCTTTGTAATACTTAAAATAAATACAACACTTAACGGAATAAGCGTTATGTCAGGGTGGGGGGGGGGGGGGGGGGGGGCACACGTCATCCTGTTGCTATTATTTCAGAAGGTTTGCCAAGTTTGGTTTTCACTTTCAATGTTTCAATACACTCACAATGAATAACTTCCAACTTGTTGCCTATTCTCTGTCTTTTTTACTAGTGAGGGCCTTTTTCAATGGCCGCCACATGGCATATTTTTCAAAGAATCTCTTATACGTAAATGCCCATATCATCTTGAATCGGAATGATAATCCCTTAGAGTTATACTTGGTGGTGCAGTGATGTCACAAACAGGGTGGGGTGCAATAACCTGAATTGAAGGAGGATAAACCAATCCAATTCCAACTAAAGAGTCCAACAAATGAGGGTGCACTATATACATGAAAATGGTGACATCACGGAGTCTGGAGCCCTGGTGGAGGAGCATTACCAGGATGGCAGGCATAGCAGCTTCTTTAAATGCAGCTATCCCGATGGAGCTACAACACAGTGGCTGGAATATATCCACCCACGGATTGGGCGAGGATAAAATGAAAACTTGTACGGATCAATGATCGCAAAGTGAACATTGTATTTGCCTGGGGTCCATAGCGTGATAAGTAATTTGTAGGCTAGGACACGAGGTGGAAAGGACATATTTACCAGTTTGCAATGTATCTTGAAGAAATGTAGATGAGCTAGGAATCGGCGTGCATGAAAGGGTTCCCATCCGATCTTACTTCTTCTTATCGTTTCCCACACTTGTGTTCTCAAAGATGATCCAGCCAGAGATGGGTACAAACGTCTGGCTGCTTCACTGAATTCCGCAAGGTCCGTGTTTGTGCATTGTTGCTCCAGCAGTGGGCCAGACCAAGAGGTGTTCCATTGTCTGATGGTGCTGTTCCACACCACAGGTCGAAATCCTGATCTGACTTCCAGATAAGCCCCACTTCTGTCAAGGCACCCTTAGATCGGCCAGTTCTGGTTCTCAATCATCATGAGGCATCGCCATTCAGCCCATGAGGAGTCAGCTCCAGGTGGGAGATGCTCCCAGGTTCAATACGATAGATGTTACTTGGTTGATCATGATGGCAAGTCTTTCTTTCCCAAGGCGACTCTCTTTACCTCCTTAGAGACTGATTTCAAGTGGTTGGCCTTTGCTTAAGAAGCTCTCTCTAGATTTCAGGCGGTTGGCAGCCAGGTATCTGTTCCAGACATAGGGGTGGCTCCCCCCCCCCCCCCCCCCCTCACATTGGACCTTGGCAGCTACCGTCTTGCATGCTCGCTACGCTACGACGGATGGCTGGTGGAGGCATTACTGCGAGATGTACAAAGTTTTCCGTTGGTGTTTGGACGGAGGCATCCTGTGATAAGCCGCATGAGGCATTTACGCTGGATCAGCCTTCTATGGCATGGTTATGACATCGTCCATAGCAGGGCAGGCTACTCTGCACGTGGCACAGGGCCAGTGCCGTCGTCTTAGGGTAAGTGGGCGAGCGCCCCATCTGGTGCCATTGGTTTTGTTCAAGATGTTATTGCGTATAACTACTTTACTCTTCGTCCTCTCAATGTGGGTCTCATAAGAAAGAGTACTGTCAGAGGGTGACTCCTCGGTAGACAGGGTTATCCCGTGCTCCGAGGAGTTCAGACCAGGTAACTTTAAGCGGCCAGTTTGGCTTCACGGGTGCGTAGATGGAAGCACACACTGTGTCTTAGATGGATTGCACGTAGGTTAGTGTTTACCTCATGATAAGGAGTGGATTCATCCAAAGCTTTGGAGAGTCAAGTGTGAAGTCGGCATCTTTAACAACTGTGAAGTCAGCATCCTGTGGGATAATTCCAAGATCGTCTGCATAACATAAAACGACCGGTTCCTGCACTCCTAGGTGGTCCGTTGGTATATAGGTTGAACAGGAGAGGTGCAATCACACTCCCTTGTGGTAGAATATTCTTGAGCCTACGCACATCGGCTCTCGTTCGCTGACCAGCTCGCTGAAACAAAATAACATCCTGTTATCAGCAATCCAAACGGATAACATGCAGGCGGATGTCCTTGGTAATATCCAGGATCTTATGGAGTAGGCTCTGTGATTAACAATGTCGTATGCTGCTGAGAGGTCAACGCACCCGACTCCGGTTACCATACCCTTCTCGAAACCATCCTCCATGTGTTGAGTTAGGTTGAAGTACTGGCTTTTGTTGTTGCCTTGCCGAACACTGCTTGTTTGGTAATGAGGTGTTCGTCCCTATAACAGGTCGATACGATTGCGCAGGAGCAGTTCAAAGAGCCTGTAGTATGGCTAAGGAGTGATATGGGTCTGTATCTCTTGGGATTGGATGGATCTTTCCCATGCGTTAGGAGTGCATAACATGTCTTTCCTCCAGATCTTTGGGAACTGTGGGCAATAGCAGCCATTGTAGAGCTCAAGAAGCCCTCCTAAGTTGGCTACTGGGGCTAAGATTTTTAAGTTGCTCATTAGATATGTTGTCCAGGCTCTGCTTTTCCTGGGTTGAGTTTAGCATACGGATCCCAATTCGTCCTGTTGAAGGGGGCGAGTTAAACCATGGTCACCACCGATACCTCTTAATGTCTAGTTTGAATCTTCTTGGTTTTCATTGTCTGCACTGCCATTTAAAGCAGTTGGTGGTCACTTGATTGGTGTACCAGTTTGGCTGCTGTGGAGGTTGTGTTGGATCCCCTCGCTAGCTTTCTCCTCCTCCCCTCGATCGTACTGATGAGAGAGTCTCGATCGTCACTGGAGAGGAGTCACTGGGTGTTCGACGGTAATCTCATAGAGAAAGCGTGCGGCGCACATGAACTTGTTCAAAGCTATCCACTCTAGATGTTTGAGGGTTCCTGCCCCCCCTATTCAGATGGATATTCTAAACGTGGTCGAACTAAGGATTCATAGGCTCTTTCTTGACTTCTTTCGTGCATGAACCTAGAGTTCTTCGACTAAGAACTGAGAGTTTGACTGGCGTTTTTGGTGATATTTGGCAATGGGTATTCCAAAGAGATTAGATATATTGTCCGCCCAAGATAGTCATGATGATTATAATGTTATAATGTTGTTTTTAATATATCCTTAATGCTAAATATTAACAATATACTTTAAGGGGTTTAAGGGGTCATAGACCTCTTAAATACATTGAATTTGTGAAGGCCTAAAAGAGCCTTGGAAGCCTGATGTCCCCAAGCGAAGGCTAGTTTTCTTTTCAACGTTCTTCCTAACGGCGAAGAGTCGGATGAAAGGCGCCACATACTAAGTATCAAGACGCTTAACCGTCCATTCGACCCATACCTTACCACATGGAAACCTTAGCGACCATCACCGGATCTACGCCAGGGGTGGTGAGCGCACACTGGGACTTCAAGGATGTATACTTACACGTGGCCATCCATCCTTCAGACAGAAAGAGGAGCTTTAATCTTGACCCCACCCTTGCCATGATAGATTTAAAAACTGATTTGCATAATGTGAACAAACATTAAATTACAAAAAAAAAATACTTAGGAGACCGAACAGATGTCGACGAGGACAAGACAACAGGGTAAGGGTAAGCTAGGTGAGAGCCATGGAAAGTACCCGAGCAAGATCAGAAATAATGATAAGTATTTGGAGGAGATTTTAAACATTATAATCACAATTAAGTACTTTTTATATTTGATTTGAAGGAGCAACTGGGTTGTTTACTTGTTGCGAGTGCCTTATCAAGTTTGTTCCAGGAGGCAGGGCAGTAAATTTGATCGAGTTTCTTCTGATTAATGAGGAACGGCAACTAGAGTCTGGTAATGAATTAAAAATCTTGTATTATAATTATGAATTTAACTATTTTTTTGGTAAAGAAGCCATTAAATGAACTTGGAAGATGAACTTGGAGTAGCGCAGAAAAGAGCAGTTTGAAGTTTATGTATGAATTTTTAATTCATAGAAGAGTGGTTTGGAGTGAGAGAGGTAAAGTGAGTTTGTACATATGCGGATGACCTTCTTTAGATGTTTAAAGAGTTCGTTGTTTAGGTACTTGTCCACCGGCAAAAAGTTTGATGTTTAGGATTTGTAATAGCCCAGGCAATGTTACCATATGAGATATAAGGAAGAATAAGTGTGTTGTATGAGTGAAACCAAGATTTTGGAAGGAAGTGTGTGGTTGAGTTTTTTTTTAAGAATTTGAACATCCTAGGAAACGTGATTTGTTGTTTTAATGATATGATGTTTCCAATTTAGTTGACTATCAATTATGACTCCCAAAAAATTGGTATGGTCGACGGGCTCGATTGGAATGTTATCAATATTGATATTAATGGTGTGCAAGGTGGTCTTCAACAGACTCGAGTGGTCTCTAATCAACCTTTTTGCAGAGGCGGGGAGCAACCAGCTCCCGACATACTGTTCCTGGGGAGCGGACCAGATGGCGTCCGCCATAGACGCAATGACAATCAGCTGGGACAGGATCTCGTCATATGCGTTCCCCCAATAGCGATGATACCCAGGGTACTGGATAAGCTTTCGAGATCCAGCGGGTGCAACATGCTTCTAATAGCCTAAACTGGCCCAGACAGATGTGGTTCCCGAAAGTACTTCCTCTCAGGGTGGCAGGACCGTTTTACCTCCCGATGAGGAGAGACCTCTTGATGAACTCGGGACAATTCAAACCCTTCACCTGACTGTATGGCGACTTTCTTCAGATGCTACACGGCAACAGGCCTTTCTGAAGAGGCTGCTGCCCTGGAAGGAAAGGCAAGGCATCCTTCAACGAGAAAGACTTACAATGTCCGCATCAGAAGTCCACGCATGGTGCCACGACAACAAAGTCCAATCCTTAATACATGTATACGGCCTTCGTTTTTCGGAGATGTAGCCATGGTCCCTCACATGGGTGTTCCAGCAACAAGGGGCCAGCGCATGCTTCATGGGAGCCTGCTGCACTGCCGCAGCTTCTGTCCATCATGGCTTCTCAGTGGGTCTACCGTGTCTAATTCACCTGTTCTGAATGACCTCTTGACGAGAATGTTTTCACACAGTGTCCTCCCAGAAGTCGCTTGTCCCAGCTTGGGTTTGGGACTGGCCCCTTCGCTCCTAGCTGAGGCCCCCGTTCGCACATCTGGATCAAGCTAACATGTAAGACCTTACCAGGAAGCATCCTAAATCATGACTATTGTTAGAGTATTTTTCCCATCATGTGAGGAAAAGTGCCCCTTCATTGAACGTTACTGAGAATTTTGACATGAAGCTGAAACAAACTGCCTTATGAGTATAATTAATCAAGGTCCACAATTTGAAATCCTACTCAACATATTTTCTGAAGCACTTTATATAAACATGACTACTTTATTCATATATAGGTTTTTTTTATCATTTTTGGCCGCATTTTGAAAAAACCCTCAATTGGATGAAAACCATTATTGGAATTTGATATTATGTGCACACTGAATAGGGTTAATCAATAAAGGCCACATTGAAAACCAACTGTATACCTCAATTTTTCTAGCACTTTATACACGATTATTTAATTTTTTTTTAGTTTTTGAAAAATGTCCCTTCTCAATCGACGAAATCGTCGCTGAGAATAGACGTTTGAATCAACTCCTTAATTGTTCCCCCATACAAGGTCCATGTAAATTCAGACTTGGCAAACTCTTCGAATCTTGACGTGTGCCCCTGACTATTACACACAATCAATGGAGCATGATTTATATGGTCTGACTCTCATATTAGTAGATAAAAGATAGCACATGACCACCAAAAAATTGCAACAGAAAGGTTTTTTTTGGCCTTTTCTGGTAGTTTAAGGTCAGCTTATCAATATATCAAAAGTTGCACAAAATCCCAGACAGTGTTCAAACTCTGACATAAACAAATGGGCCGCCATCCTCAGTTTGGCAAACATTTATCTCTCATATCTCTGGCAATAAATGAAGCTAAAGGACAAACCAGATGTCTTTTCCTACTATTTCTAGCATAACAAATCCATTAAAATCAGGTTTATGAAGTTGAATATCATCTTGACCTCTAACTCCATATGGCTGCCACCCGCCATGTTGGAAAGTAAAAATTCGTGTATTTTCGGTACCGGATGGGCCAAGGACAAACATATGTCCATTTCCGTACTAATTTTATTATACAAAATCTATTAAAATTATTTTAATGAGTGGAGCTATCATCTGACCTCCAAATCCAATATGGGTTTGCCATCCACCATGTGTAAAAGTACAAATTAATTTCTTTCTGGTACACATGGCCAAATGAAAAAAACAAATATGTGGCTACTTTTGATTAATTGTATCATAAGCAATCCATTAAGACGCTTGTTTTTTAAATTTGAGTCCTTGATGTCTTAAACATGGCCACTGTCTGCCATTTAAAAAAATGAAACCATGAATCATCCTAATTTAGCATCAGATTACCATGACAAATGAGGGTCTTTTTCTATTAAGTATCCGGAATTTGTATCGAAATAACATTATGTGTGTGGACTATTTGTCGATAATTCTTAGTCATATTGATTTTTATGATCTATATATCATCACATCATGTTCCTTTAACATTTGTAAAATGTGAAATTCTTGAACAAAAGCACAATTTTCACATTAGGCCACCCCTCACATCCCAAAAAATTTGACCGAAACACTTGTTTGGCAGTAGATGAGTTCGACCAAACTATTACTGTTACTATTTAGTCTTTTCAAGTTCATCACTACCGAGATCGAGACCGGTTAACTTGGTCCATTTTTCGCATGAATGTCCACACGCTGTGTGTGAAAACTTTTTAGAAAAGGTAACTGTAGCTGATTCAAAGACTCTGTTACTGATCATTTGAACAGGGCACCATTGGGTTTGCAGCATTCCTCTTCCTATCGATTCGGATCTATATTGGGTAGTACAATACTCTGCTCGTACCGCTCGTAAACAGGGTTAAGCCATGATGACTTGAGGAAAACAGATTTTTTTGTTACCCCAAATATCTTGAAGTAGTATAGCAACTTGAAAATGCATTGGCGAAGAACAGATAGGAGCAAATTTCATCACTGAATAACCGCTTCAGAAGATTGATATTATACACGTTTTGTCTTTGTGGTTGTCAGACCAAAAGGTCATTATCAGCTCTCTTCTGCATATTAGAGAAGTAGTATCAACAGATCTGGGTCTTCTCAAATTTGGGATTTTGACCTAAATTATGCCCTGGCAACTGCTGTTTTTGCTATATCAACATCTGCATTTCCTTTTTTCCCAGCAAAATCTGTCGCATTTGATATATCTACCTTTTTTGCGATCCTAGTTTTGCGACGTTCATGTGTGCTGTCTTTTGTGTTTGGTTCACCGTTGTATCCATGGAAGACAACCGTTGTATCCATGGAAGACAACGTATGCTTTGCCATAATAGTCAACTGTGAAAGATGCATAATCATCAGCATTGCGACTGTGCTTCTCTCTGTCCATTTCAAGCGATGTAAAAGAACCTCCATCAACAACATATTGATCAGTCTTTGGCACTGTCTCAGGGGCAGTAGACTCTGACGAGGACACATGTTCGTAAATGGCCATCAGAAATTGGGCTTTATCTGGCTTACATAAAACATGCTTGGCCTAAAAAAATGGATGGCAGATATGGTTACAGTTCATGGCAAAGCATCTTATCTAAAGACAGTTCTCCAGATTGTGATACTAAACAGAAATCTTAGAAATAACAGAGCTTGGTCATCGGTTACCTTGACAGCCTGAGGGGATACAAGGGTCTTGACTTTAGCTTTCCATTTGTTTGTTATTTAGAAAAGTGAGCATGTTTTCCATTTGTGTGACTGTATATTGCACTACTTGGACCAATCTTGTACATTGACCATGTTGCATCCTCACCAGAATTTATCCCTGTGCAAAGTGTATCTCAAAGGCCTGTTCTACTGTGAAGCGAGAATGCTGTTCAAACTGGCTCAAGCTCTGATAAGTACAGTCTTGTATTCCCATGTGTGAAAGTTATTGATGATTATGCACTTCACCAGTTGAGCATATCAAAGAAGCATTGTCTTGGATAAACTGGAGAACTAACCACAAAAGACAATGCACATGAACACATCGCAATACTATGATCGCAAAAACTAGGTAGACAGCAAAGGCAACCAAATTGATGGGAAAAAGAAGACATTCTCTCAAATGATTGGATAGGAGGCTCTCATTAATTGGTGACCGAATGCAAGAGAGAGAGAGAGAGACGAGAGCTGCCACGTAGTCTATGCAGAAGGAGAGAAAGCAGAGTTGATTTAAGCAAAAAAGGCAAGTCCCCTGGCATTAATTTAAAGGGGATGGCCCGATTTAAGGATATGGAGTTTTCATCTTGATAGGATGGTCTTCACTCAAAAAACCATATCTGTCAAAGTTTCGCGCCGAGATTCATATCCGTTTGATGCGAGGAGCTAAAAACGTTTGATTTTTTGTAAGCCCACATAGAGTACTGTGTAAAATTAATATTGGTCGACCCAAAATGGCGGCACATTTTCGACTCATAAACTTCCAACCAAAACATCCTTTGGCTCTAAGATTTACAGGGTAAATGAAAAAACTAGTAGCTTTCTTGTGATACCAAAATTTTTGACCACTTCGGTAAAAATCTGGGGAGTTGGGGACGAGGCGGCTATTAGCGATTCGGCCCTGGACCTTTAAGTCCAATATGGCTGCCATCCGCCATGTTGGAAAGTACAAATTGTTGTATTTCTGGTACCGGATGGGCCAAAAGGACAAACAAGATGTCATTTCCTACTAATTCTAGCATTACAAATCTATTAAAATTAGTTTTATGAAGTTGAGCTATCATCTTGACCTCCAAATCCAATATGGTTGCCATCCACCATGTTTAAAAGTACAAATTATTTTATTTCTGGTACCACAAGGGCCAAAATGACAAATATGGTGCTATCTTTTGATTAATTGTAGCATAAGAAATACATTAAGACGCTTGTTTTAAAGTTTTGAGTACCTTGATGTCTTAAAAATGGCCACTCTCTGCCATTTAAAAAAATGAAACCATAAATCATCCTATTTAGCATCAGATTACAATGACAAATGAGGGGTCTTTTTCTATTAATTCCGGCATTTCTATTCGAAATTAACATTATGTTGTTGTGGACTATTTGTCGATAATTCTTAGTCATATTGATTTTTATGAGCTATAGATCTATCACATCATGTTCTTTACATTTGTAATTGTGAAATTCTTGAACAGAAAGCACAATTTCACATTAGTCACCTCATCATCACCAAACAATTTCACAGTTGAGCACTATCAAAGCATCCATTGTCTTGGATACACTGGAGAACTAAACACAAAAGACAATGCACATGAACATCGCAATACTATGATCGCAAAACTAGGTAGACAGCAAAGGCAACCAAATTTGCTGGGAAAAAGAAGACATTCTCTCAAATGATCTGGATAGGAGGCTCTCATTAATTGGTGACCGAATGCAAGAGAGAGAGAGAGAGCTGCCACGTAGTCTATGCAGAAGGAGAAGCAGATGTTGATAAGCAAAAAAGGCAGTCCCCATGGCATAATTTAAAGGGATGGCCCGATTTAAGGATATGGAGTTTTCATCTTGATAGATTGGTCTTCACTCCAAAACCATATCTGTAAAGTTTCGCGCCGATATTTCAATCCGTTTTGATGCGAGAGCTAAAAACGTGATTTTGTAAGCCCCATAGAGTACTGTGTAAAATTAATATTGGTCGACCAAAATGGGGCACATTTTCGCTCATAACTTCCAAACCAAACATCCTTTGGCTCTAAGATTTCACAGGGTAAATGAGAAAAGTAGTAGCTTTCTTGTGATACCAAATGTTGACCATTTCCGGTAAAATCTGGGGCGTCTGGGGACGAGGCTATTAGCGATCGGGCCATGGACCTTTAAGTCAAAAATCCATATTGGCAAAGACATAGATCTTTTGATACTTCTCCATTGTGCAGAAGATGCTGTAATGACCTTTACTTTCGGTAAAGCTTCTGAAGTGCTTATTCAGTGATAACATTTGCTCTAATCTGGTGTTTGCCCATGCATTTTAAGGTTGCGATACTACTTCACAAATATTTGTGGTTGGCAAGAAGTCTATTGTCTTCAAAAGTAATTCATGGCGACCCTGTGATACGGCTTGTTCCAGCGTATTTTGTACTTCCAATATGGATCCTGAATCAAACGAAAGTGAAGGTTGCAATGATATGATGTGTTCCTGTTCAATGGTCAGCAATGTACAGGATCCAGGGCATTAACAGCAGAAACGAACTCTTTATAGATTGATGTGACATTGTTTATGTTTTATGGCGACCCCCCTGTTGGTGTAGTTTTTTTGTAAGCGAGAAGAAACTGGCAGGCAAAAGAACTTACTTGCATGGGGAAAATTCCTGTTTTTTGCGTAACTTTGTTTCGAATTAAATAATATATAACTTTCTTATCAAGCAAAATAAGCTAATGCTCCAGCTCATTTGTGACAATTAGTCAGGAAAGATTCGCAAAGTAATTTTAACCAGATTTTTATGTGTGGTCTGTCACAGAAACTACTGTAATATTTTGCCTGCCAGCAAAAAAAGAGGGAGTCCGATGTCAACAAGTGACGTCATAGGTCAATCATTATAGAAACACTGATTGGTTGGTACCGAGTGAGAGATAGCGATAACCCCCTATTTAAAAAAGCCGGCCCGATCATTAGTAGCAGGAATGCGCCAGAAGGGCATTCCAGAGTAGGAAAGGTGAAGGAATAAATTATTTCTGATGGTCTGACCATATAGATCTTGGGGTCTCAACTGCAAGGTCATGAGATCGTATGACCGCGGAGACGAGAGTCTATACTCTGGAATTAGGCATCAGTTGGCAAAGTGTTCAGGGGCCTCTCGTTATAGAACATTGGGTGGAGGGGGAGAGGTAGTTTGCTCTAACTGCTCTTCGGTGTTATAAAACTTGAAACGATGTCCACCAAAAAACCTCGCGCAAAACTTCCTTCTAGGAGAACTTTATTACAGCTTTTGGACAAATAGCACACTAAAACCACTTAAACAACCATCTTAAGGTATTTCTTATACCTTAATTAATCAAAATAACACCCTTTTCCACTTTTTTGCCCATCTGGTATCAGAGGTGAAAGAATTCAGTTAGACATTCATTATAGAAGTCCCATGGATGCAAATGAGAGTATGGCCATTCATTCGTCAAGCGGCTAACGGAACAACGCTTCCTGCATGACAGAATCAATTTATAATACTTCATTGCATCCATGGGACTTCTAATAAAACGTCTTCTACCAGAATTGGTATTTTTCAACATGGGAGAATGGCAGCCATATGATTTAGAGGGCCCAAGATGGATAGCTCAACTTAATAAAACCCATTCTAATGGATTTGTTGTATGATAGCTGGAAATAATATCTTGTTGTATTTTGGCCCATCCAGCCACCAGAGTACATAATTTGTACTTTTTCAACATGGCGCGGGGAAATGGTGGCCATATTGGATTGTGAGGTTATAGGTGATATAATAACTTCATAAAACTGATTTTAATGGATTTGTCATGCTAGAATTAGTAGGAAATGACATCTTGTTTGCCCTTTTAGCTCATTTATTGCCAGAGATATGAGGATTTATGTTTTTCAAAATGGCGGATGGCGGCCATTTTGTTCATGTCATAGTTTGAACACTTTCTGGGACTTCGATTTTGTGCAACTTTTGATATATTAATAAACTGACCTTATACTACCAGAAAATGCCAAGAAACCTTCTGTTGCAATTTTTTGGGGTTAGTGTGGGTACATGTCATGTATTGATCCTACTATATTAGCGGGCACAAGTATTCTGCTACAGTGTGGATACAGTGGCGTAACCAGACCAGACCTTCAAATGGGGGTGGGTGGGGGGCGAAGGGGTGCCGAGGCATTTTATGAGGGGGCGAATTTAGGTCCTTCTCCATAGACACTGTACAAACGGTCAGTTCGGGGAGGGGGTGCTCGGCTTCTGAGCAGAGGGGTTTGCCCCGCTGGTTACGCCACTGTGTGGATATGATGAAACTTGCTGATATACCTCAAGCATTAACCCAGCCCGATTGAAAATAGCACACAATTTTCATTGCTACGAGGAGTTACATTTTGTATAGGCATTAGAAAATGGGAATAAGCGGGTTGGTACATTTACTGCACCCACTTTGTCTGCTCCCAGTTGAATTCAGCAGCTTTGACGGAATAAAGTACAGTATCACGTGTACTTTATTCCGTCAAGGCTGCTGAATTCGACTGGGAGCAGGCAAAGTGGGTGCAGTAAATGTACCAACCCGGAATAAGCCTTTGTTCAGAATATTGATTGAACCATTCAGAAAGAGTAAGTGTTAAAATCACGAAATGCACATTTATAAATATTCTAAACTATAGTTTGCAAGACGACTTTTCTTGTTAATGCCAGTTTTTACCAAATAATTCACAGGTGTTGGGACTTCAAACGGTGAAATTTGGAAGCAACTGCGGAAGTTCTCAGCGAAAACACTTCGGAGCTTCGATGTCGGGAAAAAAAGTTTTGAAGAAAATATAGTTCGAGAAACGACGGCCACGCTGGACCGAATAAAGCTTGCTGACGGCAAACCCATAGATCCCAAAGAAATATTAGCCGGTGCTACCGCTAACGTCATGTGTACTGTTTTATTTGGTAAACGCTTTGACTACACAAACCCCGATCTAAAGAAAGTACTAGATTTAATACATGACCAAATATCTGCAGTTGAGAGCGGCGGAGCTGGGATGTTATTTTTTCCTATCTTGAGGTATATCCAACGAAAATCGGTGTCAAAGCTCATAGCACTTACAAGCAATCATTTGAAATTTCTCAACGGCATCGTTAAAGAACATGAGAAGGATTATATTCCAAATCAACCCCGTGATTTTATTGATGCATTTTTCGATGAAATGAAGAGTGATTTTTCAGATGCGTCAATCTTCGACGATGAAGCTTTACATGCTACTCTTTTCGATTTACTACTCGCAAGCGCAGAGTCAAATGCGACAACACTATGCTGGTGTTTGCTGTATATGCTGGCATACCCTGAAGTATGTAAAAGAGTTCAAGAAGAAATCGACACTGTTGTTGGTCGCGATCGGCTCCCTGCAATGTCTGATAAGACCAGTCTTCCGTACACTGAAGCCACACTAACGGAGATCCAGCGCATTTCGACAATTTCACCTTTGGGTGTAGCCCACAGCGCAGGCAATGACACAACATTAGGGAAATTCAATATACCTAAAGGCGCCATGGTACTCGGCAACATTTGGGCAGTGCATAATAACAAAAAGGATTTGGTCAAAGCCGGAAGAATTTCGACCTGGACGGTTTCTGGACTCCAATGGGTTATATCGGCCGGAGGAACGCTTCATCCCATTCGGTATTGGTAAGTTTATATTAAAAGCTTAAAATGTCATTAATCTTCATCGTCTCCTCTCGTCATCTTCCGCCTCCGATCCCGCCCGCCCCTTCCCTATCTCACCGCACATCCATTTACTCTAATATATCTGGTTTGTAAGACTTGCTCGCTCTAGATAGCTTCTGCGCGTTCCCCATGTTACGACGGTACGGTGTCACGGCACATGACTGAGTGTCCTAAATGTGTTCTCCATTGGCTACTGGCATGCATCATTAATTTCAGCACTATACACCATTTTCTGTCATATCCTGGCATGATGCTGAGCGTATTAAGTTTCAGGACAGTCACGTCTACCTCTCAATGACATGGCTTTGGTTATATTGTAAAAATGAGATGAAAGAGAGATTTTGCGCTTTCCTTCAAACAAGTCAGAGACGTGACCGTCAAGAAACCCAATAAACTCTCACATCGTGCAAGGATGGGATAATTATTGTCCGTCACATTATTGCACGATGTACGGCAAAGGCGTATGTCTTCGTCTACAAGGTCACGATTAATTCATACATGTATGTTGACATGGTAACTATAGGACACTGTTGCGTCGAAGTATCGAGCTGTGACCGTCGTGCTATGACATTGATGACCTTTCCGTACGGCAGAGGTATTTGCCCAAATCGGTGTTTCGGCAAGTATTCAAGCTTATTCATGCGAAAATGCGGGATACGTCATTACCCTGGCGTACGGCACGGTTACCTGCCGGAACAATGGGTTTGCATTAAACACGGAGGGCTCCGGAATGTAATAATCTTTTGTCAAGTGACGGCACGAATAAAAGAGCACACCACTATCACTCCGCATTTTGTGTAATGGTGGGTAGTTCCGGTAAAAACATACCGTCGATTGTAATTAGCAAATTGGTATGGCATGGTGCGTAGATATTGTTGATTGTCAAATGCTAATATTTAAATGAATAGTGCTGACAATGTTCTATACTTGGAATATCAGAAAATAAATAAATTTGAATCTACAATAAATTAGGCCTTCGGAAGTACTTCGTGCTCGGATACGGCTATGGGTTTTAGCTGTCGACTATAGATGTGGAATAACTTGACAGACATGGAGTTTTTGCTGTATTGAAGCCTGGAGAGCCTTGGTCATAACAATTTTTCATGACAATTGAAAATGATGAACAGTACTAAAATTACGTAATGGTTGTGATGAACATGGCATAAATATTTATGCAAACACAAAATAGTTTTTGTGTAAGTAAAATGTTGATACAGTGTGAGATAGATTGTATTTTCAGTGTTTTTATACAACTTTATATTGGATCTGTACAAGGTTCTATTTCCACGTGTTTAAGTGGGGTCAAATATCAGGCCAGTTGGGCGAACTGCCAGCAGTGCCCGGTAGCATATTCAGAAATATTGACAATTTCTTGACAGCTGAAAGCGGCTATGAGGCGTGCACGTCGGCTCAAAATAGTGGTGGCGCTGTTCATATGCCCTTTTCTTAATATCTGTACTAGAATTGTATAAAAAATTGCTAATTCTTTGAAAGTTTCAGTTGTGTTCTATAAGGAAATGGTATCAAAACATTCAAAATATTGTCACGCGGGTGCAAATCAAAGGGCGCGATGTGGTACTTTTACGTGTATTTCAATGGAGCGTTTATTTAGTGGTGTGCGCCCTTTGAAGCGCTATTCGGGACTGTCAATTGTCACTATTATATTGCGATTTCGAGTCTGAAAAGACCTCCGATTTCTTTAAATTTGTGAGATTTTACATTACACATCTATATTTGACCAAATCGCATTAAACAAATCAATTGTTTAACAATTTAACAAAAGAAATGGCTCGAAAACAAGGTGCTCATGAAAATGGTCGATTTATGCCGTGTTTTCGCTATGAACTGCAATTTGGCTCAAATCCTGGTTGAGATACGGATTGTTGACACCTCACGAAATCAAACTGGTACATTGAAATTCAATATAATGACGTGGTGTATGTTTATGACTAAAATGACTAATTGAATAGCTAATTATCTAGTCCAGTTCGCATTGTTTCTCGTTTTAAGGGAAGCGGGATGTCAAAACGGCGTTTCCCTTCATTTGACCAAAAAAAGCGTGCGTCGAGTTTTAACATTGTAATTCAATACTCCAAACTAATCCCTAGAGGTATTTTATAGAAGAAAATAACATTGTAGGTTTTATTAACTTTATATAAAATATGTTAAGAAGAAAAAAGTAGAAAAAGTACACATCAAAGATGCGAAAATTACTATTTTCCCACCCTACGCCTTATTATTTGTTACGGCAATCCTGTATACATGCGTATGGGATAGCCGACGTTCGCGATGGACCCGGGGGGGGGGTTGGTCAGTGAAATAAGCATAGTCATTACTTATGTGATGTTGTTAACTGTATTTTACGTGATTCGTAAAGACAATTCAAATATGTTTGAAACCTCACAAGTCATACCTAGTTCCACAAAAAAAGTGTTTATAATGGTATTTCTTTGTAGTGTTAAACGCAGGTGGAAACAGTGCCAAAGCCACGAAAAACGAAAAGGGGATATTTTACAATATATGTCATTTATATTAGAGACCCATAACTCCGGTTCATGTGTCGTGGGAAAGCAAAAAAATGACCACTTCTGAAAAAAGTCCATATTGTAAAAAATTAAGAAAAAAATCAAAAACAATGTTTTCAAGGTGTTCAAAGGGAGCACAACACTAAATCACTTCCACGTTGGGGGGAATGGTAGGTCGTTCCGGTAAAATGACAAAACGTGCGTGAGATAATTGCAGTCCTTTGGGGACGGTTTCCAGTGAGGGTGGTATATTATAAAAGTGAAAGAGTATAGCTTATCATCGCCTGAGATTATCACAAAATTTTGAAATTCGATTCTATGTAGAAACGAGGCCCTCGACTTCCGGCCTGGTCGAAAGCGGCTATGAGGCGTGACGTCGGCTCAAAATAGTTGGTGGCGCTGTTCTATGCTCTTTTATTAAAATCTGTACGAGAATGTATAAAAAATTGCTAATTCTTTGAGTTTACAGTTGTTTGGTTCTATAGGGAAATGTTTATCCAAAAACATTCAAAATATGTCCCGCGGGGGCAAATAGAGGGCGCGATTGCTGGTACTTTACGTGGATTTCAATGGAAGCGTTTTTTAGTGGTTGTGCGACCTTTGAAGCGCTCTATTCGGGACTGTCATTTTTCACTATTATATTGCGATTTCGGTCTGAAAAGACCTCTCAGATTTCTTTAAATTTGTGAGATTTTTACAGTACACTTCTATTTTGGACCAAATCGCATTAAACAAATCATGTGTAACAATTTAACAAAAGAAATGCTCGAAAACAAGGTGCTCATGAAAATGGTCCGATTTATGACGTGTTTTCGCTATTAATGAACTGCAATTTGGCCTCAAATCTGGTTTGAGATACTGGATTGTTGACACCTCACGAAATCAAACTGGTACATTGAAATTCAATATAATGACGTGGTGGATTGTATGTTTATGACTAAAATGGACTAAAATTTGAAAATAAAAGCTAATTACTAGTCTCCAGTTCGAATGTTCTAGTTTTAAGGGAAGCGGATGGTCAAAACGGCGTTTCCCTTCATTTTGTTGAGACCAAAAAAGAGTGCGTCGAGTTTTAACATGGTATTCAATACTCCAAACTAATCCAGGAGGTATTTTTTTTATAGAAGCTCAACATTTACTTAAAAGATTACAATTAAAAAAAATTGTTAAGAAGAAAAAGTATAAAAGCACAACATCAAAGATGCGTGAAAAATTACTATTTTTCCCACCCCTATCCCCTTTGTATTGTACGGCAATCCTGTCATACATGCGCCATAGTGATGCCGATTCGGGAGAGGGGAGTTGTCAGTGAAAAAGCATATTCATTACTTATTTGATGTGTTAACTGAGTATTTACGTTTCCGTTAAAGACAATTCAAATATGTTTGAATCTCACAAGTCATACCTAGTTCCACAAAAACGTGTTTATACATGTGTCATTTCTGAGTAAACGCAGTAAAGAGTGCCAAAATGCACGAAAATGGGATTTTATTTTCAAGATATGTCAATTTAATAAGAGACCCATAACTCCGTTTCATGTGTCGTGGGAAAGCAAAAAAATGCACTTGTTCTTAAAAAGGTCCATATTTGTAAACAATTAAGAAAAAAAAAAAAACAGTGTTTTCAAGTGTGTTCAAGCGCTCTTCGGGACTGTCATTTTCACTATTATATCGCGATTTCGAGTCTGAAAAGACCTCCGATTTCTTTAATTTGTGAGATTTACATTACACATTATATTTGACAAAATCGCTTAAACGAATATCATTGTTTAAAAATTTAACAAAAAAGAAATCGCCCGAAAACAAGGTGCTCATGAAAATGGTTCGATTATGCCGTGTGTTGTTGCGTGTTTCGCTTATGAACTTGCAATTGGCTAAATCCTGGTTGAGATACGGATTGTTGAAACCTCAACGAAATCAAAATGGTACATTGAAATTCAATATAATGACGTTTGTAGTTTATGACTAAAATGACTAATTGAATAGCTAATATCTTAGTACGTTCGCATTGTTGTCTGTTTTTCCCCAAAGAAACGGCGTTGTCCCTTCATTTTGACCAAAAAAAGCGTGCGTCGAGTTTTAACATGTAATTTCAATACTACAAAACTAATCTTAGAGGTATTTTATGCGAAGAAAATAACATGGTAGGTTTTATTAACTTTATATAAAATATGTAAGAAGAAAAACGTAGAAAACCGTACACATCAAAGATGCGAAAATTACTATTTTCCCACACCTACCCTATTATTGTACGGCAATCCGTCATACATGCGCTATAGGATAGCCGATTCGGGGGGGGGGTTATTGGTTGTCAGTGAAAAAGCATTTCATTATTATGGGATGTGTTAACTGTATTTTTATGTTTCGAAAAGACCATTCAAAATGTTTGAATCTCACAAAGTCCTACCTAGTCCACAGAAAACGTGTTTATACATGTGTATTTTCTTTGAGTAAACGCAGTAAAGGATGTGCCAAAAGCACCGACGAAAATGGGATATTTACAAGATATGTCCATTTAATTAGAGTTTGACCACCCCACATACCAACTCCCGGTTCATGTGTCGTGGGAAAGCCAAAAATGACACTTGTTCTTAAAAAGGTCCATATTTGTAAAAAAATTAAGAAAAAATCAAAAACAATGTTTTCAAGTGTGTTCAAAGGGCGCCATACTAAAATCACTCCATCGTTTGGGGGAATGGTGGGTAGTTCCTGTAAATAACAAAAACAGGTGTGAGATATTTTGCCAGTCCTTTGGGGCCCGGTTTCCAGTGAGGGTCGGGATATTATAATAAAATGAATGAAGAGTATAGCTTGATCATCGCTGAGATTATCACAAAAATTTTGAAATTCGATTCTGTTGTAGGAAAGTATGCCCTCGATCAGGCCCTGGTCGAAAAAGCGGCATGAGGAGTGCACGATCGGCTCAAAATAGTGGGTGCGCTGTTCAATGACCTTTTCTTAAATCTGTAGCCTATAGAATTGTATTAAAAAATGCTTAATTTTTGACAGTTTCCGTTGTGTTCTATAGGGAAATGGTACCAAACAATCAAAATAGCTGTACCCGCGGGGTGCAAATCAGAGGGCGCTATGTGGGTCCTTTTACGTGTATTTCAATGGAGGGTTTATTTAGTGGTGTTCGCCCTTCAGTGACTCATGCTTGTACGTCAGGCTCAGAATAGCTTGAAAATAACATTTAGGTATGATTTGTAATCACCATCCCGTAAGCCTCTACCTTAAGCAAAACGCCACACTGAATAAACGAGTTGTACCCATTAAAATAAAGTAGGGCATA
Source organism: Ophioderma brevispina (assembly GCA_023653785.1). NCBI lineage: Eukaryota > Metazoa > Echinodermata > Ophiuroidea > Amphilepidida > Ophiodermatidae > Ophioderma > Ophioderma brevispina. The sequence continues at coordinate 23,500 of JAMKCH010084765.1, forward strand.
CCCCTAAAATAGCCTTATTTAACCCTATCCATAAAACTAACCTAATCCTAACCTTATCCCTATAGGACTAAATCTTTGAGCGAGACAAGTCTTCAAAGCACTACTTGTTTATTCTACAATTCAGTCAAGTCAAATTCGTGAAACGAAGAGTACGCACAAATGTTTTCAAACAATTTCAATTGAATCGGGTGTCGTTGTTGTCTAATAACAATGCACTTTGTTTTCGTAAAGAAAAAAAACTTGCATATTTTGAAGTGGAATTGCCCTCAGAAAAAACAAACCTCGTGCACTGGCTTGCGCCCTCTTGAAAATTGTTATAATTAGGGACATGTCCTAAGGATGGTGCACACCTTACAGGCACTACCGAAAACACTGACTCCCGGGGCTCTTTATCTATTACCCCATAAAACGTTAACAATAACATGACAGCCAGCAGTATCATGCGACAATTCCAAAAATATGATCACAGCCGCGCCGAAAGAAAACAGAAAGAAAACACTGCATGAAATTACTGAGATGGATAGAGGTACGTTTTCCTAGCCCGTTTAAAAACTGCAAATGGTAGCCTCACTAATGTGGCGGAGAAGAGTGTTCCAAAAGGAACACCCTTGCGACGCAAAGGCTAGGTCCACCCAACGGTGTCTGGTTAGGTAGCAAGAAGAGATGTATCAGAGAGGAGCGAGTGATTGGTCCCTGTAGTGGTCTGGATCTCAGTTTTAATGTTGTGACGATAATGTAGACTTGACCTTCAACACACAATCCATCCATCCAAAAAAGCGTATAAAACATTTGAACTGGCAGGAATACGCTTAAAAATGAAGGATACGTCTGTTTGTTATCGTAAGTTATTTTCCCAACGGAAAAAAAAATTGACAAAAAGGAAGAAAGAAAGCAGCAACAGTGTTCAAAGATACGAATCTCCATTCATTACGTGTTGTAGTGTCTGTACGAACAAAATGACTTTAAATATCCGGATTGTTTCCTTGTCACTTGCAGGGACATTCGGATACTATACTTGTTTCATGCGAAAAAAATCTGATTTTTGATGATTGTTTCGATTTTCTGATTTAACAAATCATTGCATGGAAGCTCATGGATGCTTGTCCCATCTCTACGATCTTGGTCTGGTTCCGCATTGCTATGCAACTACATATGGCCCGCATTGAAAATAGTCTCCAAAGGTTCCAGCGCTTGTGAAATAAAGCTGCGCGCTTTTTGTTCGCTTGCGGTCGTGACCACCAGAGTTCATCACAACTTTTGATCACTCTTCATTGGTTGCCTGTTAAGGAACTTATCAGATACAAAATCCTTCTTTATATGTAACTTTCTTCACGGACAGGCCCCATTATACCCAATTTGTATAATGTGTTGGATAGTAATTTTGATGGTACAAGAAGAAGGTTACGGTCGTCTTCTGATGTCACACGGCTTGTTATTCCTCGTACCAAGCGTAGATTTGGAGACAGATCATTCAACGTAATTGGTCCTGGAACAAGCTTCCTGTTAAAATTAGAGGCATCTTCCACCCGTCTTTAAACGGCCCCTGAAAACTTTTTTCTTGATGTTTAAAATTTGGTTAACTTTGGATTTATTACTTTTCTTTATTATGCTGTATGTCATGTTGTATATTGATTTCACATTTTAAGTATTTATGTAAGGCGCTGTGTTCTCTGTAGAGCGCCATATAAATTCATTTATTATTATTATTATTAATTATTATTATTGTTATTATTATTATTATTAGGTTTGACGGTAAGTCTCTTGTCGTTCATGATATCAAAAGACTGTCTGAAGATGTAATAAATCACGATTACAAAGAGGTAGGGAGCAAGAGTATCTCTTTGGATGATTCCAGTAGTTGTTATGAAATCCTTTATGGGCCCATCCATGGTCTGAACAAAGCTAGATGGTTATCATACATGATGGCAATTGCTTTGACAGTCTCATCTGGGACACTGTAGTTGGCGAGAATATGTAGCATTACATCCCTGTTGGCACTGTCAAACGCCTTGGAGAAGTCCACATCCACAGTTGAAGCTTTTCTCTTTGAAATTGTTAACTCTTCTAAGATCCTTCTGAGGGCAAATTTGTATCTCAGATAGTGTTGATCTGCCTTTGCGAAACCATTCTGGTTCCGTTTGAGAATGGGATCTATGTGAGGAGTGATTCTGTTGAGCGTGGGAGTGTGATTCCTCTATAATAGTTTTGGAGTAGTTGGAGTCGCCTTTCTTTGGGGCGGCGGAAAGGAAGTGCGAACGATGTTGAAAAGGTAGCTACTTTGTTTCCCATGTAGGTGTTGTTACAAAATTCTAACAGTTGATCATGGAATAGTGGATTCTTCCAGATTACTATGTTGTCGGGACCATAGGCGTCTTGGTGTTGTTCAGTTTCTTCAGTCAGCTCTGAAGCTCATCTGTAGTGAAAGGTCCAGTCTGGTTGGGAAAGGTGTCTGCTATCTCGTGATTGAAGAAAGGTTCATCAAGGTTAGTGTTATTCTGAACTGTCTTGCCAAGTAGAGAACTAAAGTGCCGAAACCATGCGTTAAGGAACTCTTCAGTTGTTTAACCTTTGATTCTTATAAGTGGAGTAGCCGCCTTGTCAGTCAGCTCCTTCCGGGCCTCCCAGGCAGCAGCCAGGCCTGCAGCAGCATGCTTGTTTTCAAGATGTAGAGTGTCAAGCGCTTCAGCCTTGGGCTTAACATGCTCCTCAAGCACCACGGTGTAGGCATCATCAAGAGCAGTACGGTGTGATTCTTGGCTGACTTTGTTATTTGAGGCAAAGGCAGTAGTCGTCTTCTTTCTTCTAGGTAGCATGATGAGGGCATCATATACTGTGTTGAAGTCCTTGTCCTTAAGGTCGTCAACAAGAATGTTGAACCTGTTATGTACTGCCACAGTATACTGCTCACAAAGCTTTCAATCTCCCACTATACCTTCCTCCAGTCAATTGTTTCATGGGATCTCTGGAAGGGAATTTACTCTGACGATAACTTATCCGGTTCTTACAAGAGAAAATGATCAGACCAGAGAAGATCAGACTTAACAGCTTCAAAAGTGTTGTAGGCGCTGCTGTTAAACCACTTCTTTTTGTTCAGAATGCTGGACAAGTTTTCCATTTGGACGACGGTGTGTCCATAGTCTACTTGCTTGATTTTTGAATCTTGTGTTAGTTGCAACAAGGTTATTTTTCCATGAAGTCCTTCATGTACATTATATTTCTGTTGGACTCATTCCTGCATGTGAACATCACGTTTTCAGACCCAGGCTGAGCATTGTAAGACCAAAATAAAAAACAAATTTATCTCAAGAGATCGCGCGCATTGCTTTAATATTTGTAGGTCTTATTTTACTTACTTGCCCGATTTTTTTAATTTAAATTTTCAAAAAAGAAAATAACAAATTTAAATATAGGTTTTCCCGTTCGGTTTCGCACAATGTTCATCCGAATTCAACAATTGCTTAGTTCAAATTCGTCCAACAAAATCGAAAATGTACATTTGCAAACTCGATTTCGTCTTTGGACATCCCAAATAGTCGATGATCCAACGATTTCAATCTATGGTCATTCAGTTTCGTCCCGTGATTCGAATTTAGTCCGACCTTCAAAACGGCGATATAATGGGTAGTTGAATTACGTCTTTGGTCATTGGGTTTCAACGATTGGTCTTTTCAATTCGTCAGGTGTTTCGGGGCAAAAACCAAATATATATTTGTGCAACTTGAGTGCACCAAAAATCAACCAGTTTGTGTTAAAGCCAAATATTGACTGCTTCAAACTAAATTAAAACAGTAAAAGGGTTGGATAATGGTGACTGAGCGAAAAGTAAAAACGCAAAACGTCTAAACAGAAAGATAGGATCCAAATTTAAATTGACTTGATTTGTACCTACCACCTAACTTAGAATTTGATTTAAAATCAATGTAATTTAGAGTGCACACTCTCTTGAGTGATACATAACAAAAATTGACGTCATAACGGCATTTTCTATCCTGTGAAGAGCCATTTCAAATGATAGGCCTTAAACGCATGCATGATAACCGCCCAATGCAGGCCTATACGACGAATTCGAATGATATTTTTATGAATCCGGATGACCAATGACGAAATCGGTTGGCCATATACGACGAAATTGTATGACCCGACGAATTTGAATTAACACGACGAACCGGTGCGACCATTGACGAGTTAGAGTGCACCAAGGTTGAAGTTGTTTGACCAAAGACGAAATCAAGTTTGCAAATGTACAGTTTCGATTTTTTGGGACGAATTTGAACTAAGCAATTGTTGAATTCGGATGAACATTGTGCGAAACCGAACGGGAAAACCTATATTATCAAAAATAAAATTCGCATTTCGCATTAGCAGTAAAAAAAGAAAGAAGAAAAGAGCGCATTTCGCGTTGCATTGAGTGAACTGATTATTAAAGATGATGGTGTAATACATGCAAGTAAAAGCTGCACTGGCACGTTTTCACAAAATATGAAATTTCTTCGATTTGCTCGCAAATGATAATCTAGACTATTGGAAGAATAGAGATATATTTTACACATAAAAATAAGATGCCCAAAAAGATAGGGAAATTAATAAGAGGCTAAAGACATCCAGGGAATTTGTAGTAGGCAGTTCAGGTGAATATAAGTGTCTGCATCCGTGGGTTTAAAATGTATTGTATGTAAAAGAGAGACTCTTCAGCAACTCAGAACACTTCGAATTTTTGAAATCGGACATTCCGTTGCAAACTTATTCGGCAAGAGTTCCATATGTACCCCCTCATATATTTACATGCAACATAAAATTTAATTATTTTAGCTGTTTATTCCGTTTTTGATGAAAGAAGTCCAATATTAAAATAAATTTTGTATCATGTAAATATATATGAGGGGGGTACATATGGAACTCTTTCCACTTATTCATATTTTTGTACTCGTACATAACAGTCATTTGGAGAACAAGTGTCAAAGGTCAAGTTTTATTTTCTTTATTTTGCCATGGCACCATGGTAGTGTCCTCTTTCAACACAAAAATATGTACAGAATCTAAACGACAAAAGGGATACACTTGATTTTTTTAGGTTATGTTCCTGATATATGTACCTACAGATTACATAACATTACAAGTATTTATCTCTCCATTTACCAACTAATTTGAATAATTTTTGAGGAAAAATGTTTAAATTTTGTGTTTTTCAATGAAAAGGAAAATAACCATTTCTTAATATAGATGTACTTTAAGAAAAACTTACACACTATCATTCAGCAACTTGCAGGATTTTTTCTTAATACACTCATATACAGAATTTTGCAGCAACAGAGTCTATTCGATAGCCTTACTTTACCTAATTAGCATATTTTGACCAAAAATGAGCAAAATTTGCATTTTTTAAAAATCAAAATGCAAACAATCTGAAAATTTCAGGAATTTTTCTATGAGTATAAACAAACATAATTATGAACCAAATGAGCCTAATTAATGCTCTTAAATTGGCCTAATAAAGTTAATTATTTTAACCAAAAATGTGCAAAATTTAAGAGTTTGTTATTTTCTTGCATTTTGTGAGAAGTTTACAAGCTATCAGTCTGAAATTTTTATGGTTTCCCCTTCAAACCTTTACCAACACAACTATGAAGAGAGTGAGTTGTATGAAATGTTACATAGGCCTAATTTGCATATTGTTGCAAAAAATGAGCATATTTGAGATTTTTTATTAAATTTTGCATTTTGTAGGAAGTTTACAAGCTATCAATCTGTAATTTTCATGCGTTCTTCTTCCTACCTGTACAAACACAACTTTGTACATAATGAGTTGAACATTTATTTCATGACCTAATTTTACATATTTTTATAAAAATGCGCAAAATGTATATAAGGCTGTTTAGACCCCCATTTTCAGCATCATTGTCCCTCAAAGATGCCATATTCTTAAAGGTTTGCCACTATCACCCAAAGGCCCCTATTTTTTGAATAATTTTGAAAATTGACACCAAAATAACCCTACTTTTTGAAAATTTCGATTTTTTTTATAATTTAGCATATGTTTTTTCCAAATAACACCTATTTATGGGCAATTTGGCTGTCTCTCACCCAAAGACCTCTATTTTTCCATGTTACCGAATGCCTCTGGGTTTGAAATCGCTAGCCTTACACCCCTATGGATTTCATGTTGGAGTGCCCCCCCGGTGAAAATTAACTAAGGGCAGGGTCATTATTTGCGCCAGGTGGAATGGAGGAATTGAGGGGAATGCGAAGAAATTTGTAAGCGAGAGAGTGTAACATGAAATTTTTCATCAAGAAGCGAGGAGGAACAATGAGCTTTCAACTTTTCATTTTTAAGGGAAGCGAGGAGGGAATGCGATCTTTCTCGCCGAAAAAAATTAAATCCTCCATTTCTCCTGGTGTAATTAATGCATGCCCCGTCCCCTAATGTAGGCCTAATTAATAAGCATATCCTTCAAGAAGCAATTGAGGGACCTGCTATAAGGACAGAACAGAAGGTCTAATCAAACAAGTGTAAAATTTCGGCAGATTTATAATGGAAATGCATTTGGTTTTATAACTGCTTCATCCTACATCGAAGCCCATACCTCGCTACGAACGCGGCCTTTCCTCCCCACAATAACGGCAAAATCGGATAATTTATTATAGGCATGTACTACATACTTCATATTTCACTGAGATACAAACTATATATTTTATATATATATAAAGTACAGCGCCGCCACGTGAGCGCCATATGCCGCAATAGGGTTGCCATTTCAAGCATCAAGTTTGGCATGCAAGCTGGTTTCTTGGTGGCACTTTACGCATTACTCATATTAGTCTTCTTTTTGGAGCGCTGTTAGTGATCAAATTGCTTTGTAAAAAATACATAAATTCTTTGATCAATATGTAATCTAGCATATCTTGTTGATTTTCTGGAAATATTTTCGTTGTGGAGAAAAAAAATCGCGATTTTTTCACAAATCCATATCTCAGCAACCACACATCTGATTCACAATCAACAAACACCCAGCTGTAGCTTGTCATCAGAACTTTCCAAAAACCCACACTCTGAAGGCCTGTAACCAGTCGCAACGCTCCGATTTACACATTTTGTCAGTCACCGCTAGTCAACTTAAATGCTAAACTCATCAAAAGTGGTGCCAAGCGGCGTGGTCTATGTTTACCATGCGTTTCCAATGGGGCGTTGAAAGGTGCTCGAAAACTTATCAAGGTATCTCACGCGATAGCTACCAACCTACATCTTTTCGATTCCGTTTTAGAATGTTAGAGGGAAGATATGCTGCAACAACATATTTGAGTGGGAATGACATTGGGATTAGCATTATTTTGAATTAAATTGATGATTTCTGTAGAATGTTTGTTCTCTACGCACCACTCACACACACGTTCAGTGCAGTAGATCGGTCACCGATTACGTAATAGGTAACTGAACTGCCTATTTGTAGGCTAACTTTTAAGTTTGCCGTAACTTTAATCCACAAATGTGTCTATTACATGAATATCATAGACTCGTATTCATTGATATTAAAACCACAAAGGTCACAGACCGGTCAAACAAGGTGCGTGCCGTGTCAATCAACTCTAGCGTGTGTTATTTTTTGTGTTACACGCCATTTCCGCGTCGTCTCCTGAATTAATGTCACAAACGCGCTGATTTGGGCTTAATAATTTCAGGTGAGGACTAATGTATATAAAAGCTATACAACCATGCAAAATTATCAATTTTGAAAAATCTAGAGGGCGCCCTATTTTTCAAATGTGCCAGTGTCTCTTTAAATACGGAAAAAAATCGCGAACCGGACGCTGCAAGCTGCGGCGCAATACGCTGGCCACTTACTTCTGGTGTCTTTAGATATCATTTTCATTTGTCTCAGTTATTTTACTTGACGTATAGTAATGTAAAAAAAGAAATTAAAAGAAAAACTCATTTTTGTATATATTTTCAGGTCGTCGGGTATGCTTTGGTGACACCCTGTCAAGGATGCAGTTATTCCTTTTCTTCACACAGCTTCTCCATCAGTTTAATTTCAAGAAACCTGATGGTTCTCCACCATTATCTCTGGAAGGAATAGCAGGACTGGGATACCTACCGAAACGTTATAAAGTGATAGCGACGCCCAGATAAGCATTTACAACGAGAAGTATTCAAAATTTGTTGTTGTGGACTGGAGTTTTTGTCTAGTAATTAGCAATTGGGTGAGCTTCGCATCATTATACCGTACAACTCAGTTCAATGAAACAATATAGCGTAGAGGTGTTTAAAAAATAAATAAGAAACAAAGCCTCTATTTCCGACTAAAATTGGAAGAATGCGGAATTTTCTAAAGAAGACGATATTGTTTTGATATAATCCCGGTTAAAATGGTGTAATGTTGGCTAAGCCCACAAGCCAGAGAAATGCCCCAATTCTTAATATAGCATTTTAAAATAAGCATATTAAAATAAGGTTATTTTTCTATTGAAAACATGATTCTTTGATTTTGAATGTTTTATGCTTGATTTTAAGGAATTTCAAAATGAAGGGCCTATATTCATTGTTTTCTTTTTAATTTCAGAAAGTGCCTTACTAGTTTAAAAATGGTGTATAATCTTGAGTTTCTTGTGTGGTAACCACGTATTTGATTAGGTTTTATAAAATACTTGTTAAATGTTTAGTCCAAGAGTGTGTATATCTTATACAGTTCATGTTGAAGGTGTTAAAACATAGTGTATCATATCTAGAGAATATGAGTTAGAATGGTATCTATAGTGGCTGTTAGAAATGGATAGTAGATCTCATTTTGGAGCATAGATCTTGTGTTAAGTAAATCTTAGATGTAGTAGCCAAAATTAGGATACCGTAATTTATGATATAGTAAGATAAAAGTAGAATACATAGAATACAATACCTATCAAAATGTTTAAGGGGCGCACCATTTGATATCCGGGGGCATGGAAGTTTCTTGAAAAAAAGCTTTGCCCACTTGTGACATGAAAAAAGTGCCCCTCTCTTGAGTAAAAAATGCCCCACTGGCGAGTAAACAAAACAACTTCCATCACCCACCTCTATAAGCAAAATTCCTAAAAAAACACTATTTTGCCGCATTTTGGCGGCGAAATAAATCTGACCGGACACCAACTTCCACGCCCCCTGAATATCTAATGGTGTGCCCCTAAGTTTCTTCAGAATTCCAATATGAAATCTGAATCTATAACAAAACTGAGCGTGTTTTCACTTTGATTACTAGTGTATCATATCTAGAGAATAGGAGTTAGAATGGTATTTATGGTGACTGTTAGAAATGGACTGGAGATCTTATTTTGGAGCATAGATCTTGTGTTAAGTAAATCTTAGATGTAGTACCCAAAATTAGGATACTGTAATTTATGATATAGTAAGATAAAAGTAGAATACATGGAATACAATACCTATCAAAATGTTTAAAGCAATAATGGCACATTTTTGAAGAGCGCCCCCAATTTTCAAAAGTTGATATTTTGGCACAGTTACGTCGGTAATTGTCTAGGAAACTATACCTGCGAACGAGAATGCTAAGAAATGCGTATTTATCATAAAATAAGCGATTTTGTAATTAGAATTGGGATCCCAGATTGGACTTAACGGCAGAGCTGCAAATGCTACGTTTATGTCCGTCCATGATGAAATAGTGCCACCTCGAGAAGATAACCTCTAACTTTACATGCCTGAACCAATAAAACAACTAATGGATGAGCGTAGACACGTACATGGCGCTATTTCCCGGCTATTTCACATTGGAAGGGAAGGACCGTTTCCATCAGCCGTTGAATTATTATCGGGATCCCCGATAATAATTATTCTAATTACAGAATTCCTTCGTTTGTGACACACAGATATTTTTGAGCTTAACCATTCACAGGTATCGTTTACTAACCAGTTACCAATGCAACCGTGTAAAAATCTCAATTTTTTTGGAAAAATTGGGGGCGCTCTTCAAAAAAAATGTGCTAATATTGCTTTAAGGGGCGCACCATTTGATATCCGGGGGCATGGAAATTTCGTGAAAAAAAATAAAGCTTTGCCCACTAGTGACTTGAAAAAAAAAAACCTCTTGAGTAAAAAAAATGCCCCACTGGCGAGTAAACAAAACAACTTCCACTATCCACCTCTATAAGCAAAATTCCTAGAAAAAAAACACAAAAACACTATTTTGCCGCATTTTGGCGGCGAAAAAAATCTGACCCGACACCAACTTCCATGCCCCCTGGTCATCTAATGGTGCGCCCCTAAGTTTCTTCAGAATTCCAATATGAAATCTGAATCTCTAACATAACTGAGTGTGTTTTCACTTTGATTATAGGAGATTTCAAATTAAAAGAGAGTTTTTTACATATTTCCATGCGGTGATATTTATATGATTGTCCAATCCCCGCCATGGAGACTTGGTGTTTGTTGCCATTACAAAACATATTATAATTAAATCACAAATAGAAGTAACCTTGTTATTCATTGATCGTGCATTCCAGGTACCACGTTTTATTTTTGGTACTGCAATTTTTTGTTTGCAACAAGAACATTAGTACCCATGACCTCAACCTGCACTGTTAAAAATATTTCTGTAAATTTACGGAAATTTCTGGCAGCAAGATTTCCAGATGTTTTCAGTAAGTTTACAGACTTTTACAGCATTTTTACAGAAATTTGCCTCAGATTACGGAAAACATTGCGTATTAATAATCCGTAATTTAAAAATACGCAAGTTCTAGACTTTTGCTGCCAGAAATTTTTGTAAAAGTTCAATTTTTTGGTATGATTTTTTTTTCTCATGGTGCGTAATATAAAAACTCCAAAAGTCAAATTTTTGAAATAAATTATCACATTGAAAGAGTTCAAGAGGCATTTCTTGACAATTTTTGTTTTTAGTGAATATAAGAAAATATTTTCCGTAAATTTGATGTCCTTTAATTTACAGAATTTTTTAACAGTGTGTGTAATACTAGGTCTCTGGTTATGCTCTATTTAAGCTGGAGTAAAGGTCTGCACACTAAAAACACCAAGTCAACTATGCCCCGACTAAAAATGGGGTCAAAATTATGACCACAAAAAGGGTCATTTCACACGTTTTTGACCAAAAAGTGGTCAACATTTTAACCCCATTTTTAGTCGGTGCATAGTTGACTCAAAATGGGGTCAAAAATGACCCCGTTGTTCAAAATATTTTTAACACTTCCACACTGTACTGCAGTGCAGTGGGTTGCATTGTCCGATTAGGAGCCTCTGCCCAAGATGCTGCAATGCAGTACTGCAACAAAGTTAAAATCATTTTAAATTGCATTGAAGTGGGTTGCATCAAGTTGCAGTAGAAAGTGATCAATATACCGGTGTCATATAATACAGTGTCCGTGTGACTGAGTGCCCTACCACCCATCTGTCTATTGTGTTCTGTATTGAGTGCTGTATGCATCATTCGTTTCAGCACAGTACCGAAATGGCCTCGTCTACAAGTTCACGGTTTATTCCGTACATGTTGCTATGGTAGCTAGGACACTTTCTCAAGAGGGACACCCCGGACACTCAGTTTCTTTACACCGGTGTGAAAGTAATCCTAGTCCGACAGGTATCATAGTCCGGGCTCCATAGACGACAACGGAATAAAGCATGAAACTAATGTTGCGTGAAGAGTCAACTGAATCGATTGCCCTATTGTTCAGCATTGTTCCCGGACTGTGAGCCGGAGGACTATATCTCCTGCCACATCGGCACTGCAGCAGCACTGCATTCCACTGCAGTGGAAGTATGAATGGACCTTTAGATTACTTATTAAGGCAACCCTAGTAGACATGGGTAGAGCGTTGGTTACTAGTGTGTCAATTGAGTATTTTCATATGCCTTCCTCCACGATGGTCTTTCCTACAACTAAAATACCACATAATTTGGCTAGAGCATGTACAATAAAATTACAATGTCAATAATATACAGTATGATTACAAAAAAAAAAAAAATACGATAAGTGCTGGAACCGTTATGTGATCAATCTACGAAATCAATCTGCGAACAAAAAGCCAAATGTCAGCCTTAAAAAAGGCTCAAGTGTATGACATTGACTACTGATCAATAATATTTAGCATAAAAATTACATAAAATGAAACATCAAATATTAATCACAAAGTTAATATAGCAGAATCAGTAGGCAATTCCCCAGATGGAACAATTTCAGAAAATGCCGACAACAGTGTCACGAACGAGAACGCTTCTGCAATAGCGTTTCAACATCCCATAGCTATCCCATCATGGACCTAGTAGAGAAGGACCAACAACGCGAAAGACACAAATTACCTAAACCAATTACCCATTAATCTCGACAAAAGCCAGGCACTCGATGTCTTTTGTTGTGCATACACCGCGACGGCCTGTGATGCTATCTCTTTGCCGCGATCGATGTAGTAAAAAGCGGTGTAAACTGTCTTCAAAACTTTGTAGTTTCAGCGGATGTTGTGACCCCGTGCTGTAGGGGGTGTTTGGAACACGCGTAGTACACTCAGTTTCCATGGCTTTATTAAAAGTTGATGCCACCAAATAGAGGAGACATTCCTTCGGAAAATGCCGAAAACTGCATCAAAATCCGTTGTTCTTTGTAGAGCTACGACTGCAGAAAATAAGCTTGCATTTTGGGTGATATTGTGAACCGTAATTGTTAAATATCTTGTGAAAATGATTTGAAAATGTTCCGACCACTTCCGACTCTTAAGATTTGGTGGTATGAAAGTTTAGTGTACCTTGTAACAAAATCTAATGTCTGAATCTGCGCCCAAGTGCGCCCCTTCATGTAATTTAAGCTCAAAACCCAACGAATTATACTACTTTTAACTTCCGGTTAATAATTAAGAAGTCGGTTAAAGAATTAAGAATTGGTTTTATGAAATTTTCAGTGTACTTCGTAACAAAATGTAATGTCAGAATTTGTACCCAAGTGGGCCCTTCATGTAATTAGCTAAAAAAACCACCAAATTGTATTAGCTTTAATTTTGGTTAGGTTAAATTTGTTGTCACGGTTGTTCTGGCTTTTTGGTAGCTGACGCGTGGTCATGGTATCATGAGTGATGGTTAATTTAAGATTGTCCCGAAATCTTGCTCCAGGAGCATATTTTCCAACTCGACTCATAGTGGCGCTATTCATGATAATGTGTGCGCTTTATTCTGTTAACGTATTATTGAGTATTACAAACAGAACGACTTTCTGTCGGCTTGGATTTCGTGGCGTGCTTTTGTAAGCGATCGCATAGGTTGTAATCGAAAGCTCGTGGGATCAATTCCCATTCTTTGAACAAAAATTATTTTATTATGATTTTATTTTGGAGTTGGGGATTGCAATTAAAACAATTTGGAGTTGGCGAGTAGCTGCCTTATGCAATAATTCAACTGGTTATTGTCCTGGACGCGTTATTTTACATAACCAACCCCACGAAATAACCTAGTAGTCACTGGTAACGTTCATGGTCGATCGGTTGTTATCATATAGTTGTAAGCAGTATAGTGTATATGAGCTTTATTCCGTAAAACTATTGATTCACGTATCACAAAACAACGCCTTTCTGCCAGATCGGTTTACATAACGTGTACGTGTATTAGATTAAGACTGTAGATAGACTGCAGGTTCGAGTCCCTGTGAAGCCTTTATTTGATACTTTCAGAGTAAGAGAAGTTAGAATCAACTATAAAATAGGTGCAATAAAACATCAGTATATGTGGTATACTGGGGTTGGCTATTTCCTAAACAAAAATCGAGTACTGTGTCATGATTTCGGGCAAGAATCTCTATTGGGCCATGTTAGGAGCGTCCGTATCACGGATACACGCGGCCCCGGATCAGCAGGGGGGTAGGACATGATCTGCTCGATTTGGGCATTAGGGATTTGCAAACGGTAATTTGGGGAACTGCTACGTGCATTTACTATGGCAGTCTCGGTCCCAGTGACATTAAAAAATCATCTCTTACATTAAACCTTTGTTCAAAAGATCTTAGTAATATCATGATAAATTAAGAAAAAATTATTGGCTTCAAAATCCGTCGGGGTTAGTGGATTAACCCCGCTGCAAAATAGTGTAATTTCCAATAACGGTCATTTAGATTTAAATATTCGTGACCATGCCTAGTCGTTAGTCAAGTCTGTGTGTAACCGTTCGATATGCGTAAGAGCGCCCTCCTACCGTTAAGCCTTTGAAACAGACTAGCACCCGGAAGTTGATGCCGTTTTGAATTTGCGGTTGCTGTTAGGTTGGCATGTCCTACCCCCCCCCCCCCCTGCGGATCAGCATACTCAGTTGAATAAATCCTGACAACACCACAAGCCATTACCAATGACTTGTGGACACGCTAAGAAGAAGGCTAATGTGTTGTGGGTCCTTCTCTCCTATGTCCATGATCCCATAGACCCCAAATACAGTTTCCAATATCATCATGTCCGGGGATTCTGTTTTAGTCAAATTAAATAATAATTTTTTTACGATTTAATTTTCAATTATGGGTGTCATGAACGTACTACACGAACAAAATTTATTTTGACGAGTTTTGATCATCCCGCAACCAATTGGTTACACACCACAAACTCACTTTGAAACAGCCTATGAAAAAACGGACAACTTTGATCACGTTTCTTTCGTATTTAAACCTCTCACTGTTTCTTCTATAGAAATGGTATTATTAACACTTTCCCTGGACCATTGGGAGTTATGATTAATCCCTTGGGTTAAAACGATAGCTGCTTTGTGCATAATTACAGTACTTACATGTAATCTGTTTTTTCATATTTATTTTATTATTTTTTTACCTTCTTCTCGGAAGTCCTGACCCTTCAAACTGGACAATTTCTGTGTATATCTCGATCTCTTCTATCATGTACATGAGGATCGAAACTACAGATGATTGATTTGTTGGCCAATTTTCGGAATTTCCCGAGGACATTTGAATCATGTGTTTAAAAAAATGGCGCATTTTCAATGCCAAAAACCTGTACCGCGTGAACGCCCATGCACGTCGCACAGAGCACACCCAAGTTTTGAGTCGATTTGGTGTTCTATCTACTCCTCTCCGGCATTCAATTCCACCAATATAGCGATAAATGCTTGTTTGCCTAGGTGCTTGATCCTGGTAGATTGCTAAAAATTGAATTCCCGGCTTCGTAAGTGCGAAGGAAATATGAAAAATCGCGAGTTATTAAATAATAATAATAATATATGTGGGATTTGTTAGCGCGCCTTACATTGAAAACACAACCCCAAGGCGCATACAATAATAGAGATACCAAAATATAAACCACATCGTGTAAAACCGGTAAAAACTACATAAAAATGCATAATATAAACACGCGCTCAAAAAATTACATACTAAAATTTTTAAATGACTAATGTATACATATAATACATCAAAGTAATTATACAATGAATATAAAAACGTGCCCCGACATGTCACGACTAGAATGGACATAGGTACACCATAACATACTCCATTTCGTACATAACCAAATACCACAGTAATTTACATCAATAACGAGATCAAAAAAAAAAATGAAATTGCACCAGCTTAAAAAGATATGTTTTCAATGAGGTCTTGAAACACTGCACAGATTTGTCACGTCTAACGAATTCGGGCAAAACTGTTCCATTCACACGGCGCAGCGATGGAAAAGGCTCTTTTTCCATAACTGGATTTTGCAGTTCGAGCCACCCGCGAATCGAAGAAGGCCTTTTGAGGTCGATCTTAAATTTCTCGAGGGAAGATATGGAGTGAGAAGTTCATTGATATAGTAGGGGCCAGATTTGCTAGAGACTTGTATATATAGACCAACAATAGCATCTTGAAAAGAATTCGCTTTCTTATCGGCAACCAATGCAAGTCCCTAAGGATAGGCTGTATGTATTCGTCTTCTAGCACCCACAACCAGACGTGCTGCCGAATTTTGTACACGCTGTAACTTCGCGATATCTACATCAGGCAGTCCATAAAGCAAACTGTTACAATTATCAAGTCTCGACGATATAAAGGCGTGGACGAGACGCTCTGTAGTGGACCTATCGAGATATTTCCTAATCTGGCTGATAGTTCGCAGTGCCTGATAGGCTGAACGACACACATTACTGACATGATTTGACATGGTAAGGTGACTATCGATAAATACACCCAGGTCCCGGACGCCATCAACAGGTTTGATATCAGCAGTGCCAATTTGGATAGATGGACCAGACTTTTTTTGACTTAAACCGAGACGAAATATGCAATATTTCAGTCTTTGCGTCGTTGATCTTAAGCTTGTTGGATGTTGCCCAAGCCCCAATGTCAGAGACACAGGCTTCAATAGAAGCTTTTGCTTTTGTTATAGCTGACGGATCAAACATAATGTACACTTGTGTATCGTCTGCATACACCATTCCGCTAATACCATGAGCAGTCAAAATATCCTGAATTGGACTCGAATACAAAATAAATCCTAATGGACCAATCACAGATCCTTGCGGAACAACCGTAGATTAAAGGATGATTTTCTGAAACAGTCCTGCCGATGACAACTGATTGGTCACGCTCAGCAACTTACGTACAGCTACTTACGTACGAATCTCCCTAACATTCCACATCTTACGGTGAAATTGTCTGCATGCGACTAGGATAATTCACCGCGCGCTCAAATACTAGACTTGATCAAAATCTTGGACTTGGCACCAGCAGTTTGTACTGATTGTATGGGTTTGAATTGGCGTTTCTTTTCTTTTTTGCAGTTTTGCAAGAGGTTAGCACTAATTTTGACATCATGTCGACTTTACTTGCCATATACACTGCCCTCTACAGTCAATTCAGTCATGGGCCGATTCAGGGGATGTCTGACATCGCGTTTGTACTGGATTTGTGGATTTTGTGAAAAAGCAATCAAGTCGTACTTTGAAATGACTTAGTTTTATCGCAGTCGCACTGTAACCACTGATCTCTATATGGATTGGCTACACAACAGTAATTGTATATTAGATGAATGGAGCAACGGGCGCGGGGCAATCTCGTCTACCGAACACAATACCATTCCAGAGACACCGGTTTAACAGAAGTTGTATCCCGGGTGCACGTTTTAGAGACATGCCATCCCATACTCGCAAATACAATGAGCTCACTGAATTGGTTTGATTCTGTAGTCTGTTATGTCGCTTATCCACATTTCAATGGGAACAATTTTGTATAGACCATTAACATCCTACGTCACTTCTTTTGTTGCCTGCGAATCCATTCCTGCGAATCGTTATGGCCCATAGTATTAAGAGTTAATCTACGAGAAAACCATGCAATATCTCAAAATCTAGGAAGGGTCAGCGAATTTGAACCATACTGAATATATAGACCCCCTACCACAAACCATTCATGAAAATATGGCTAAAATATCAGTGTTTCTAGACCATCTCGTATGAGAGAGTGAAAAATCACTAATTTACATGAAATATTGATGTTTTGAAAAACACCAATCTCAATGTTTATGGACGAGAGTGGAAAACACATGAAGGAAAACCAATACACGTTTATGAAAATATTAATAATAGCCCATTAAGTATATGGCTTTCACAAAACTTCTTTAAATGGCATAGTTTGTTCAAAAATGTTCTTATTTTTTATGATTTTTCCTTATTTTTTGGCCAAAAATTAGTAAATTTAGGGAAACCACGACTGACTTGGTCAGCAGTTTGAAAATTTTCTTGATGACTTGACTAGAGAGGAGAGATGTGGGCCCATCTTATAAGAAAATAATATCATTGTGCTTTGACATCTACAGGGTGTCCCAAAAAAGTGGTGCAAGCAGATAAACTCCGATTTCTCAAAAATTACTAAAGCTGTGAATTTAGTTTTCATGGAGATTATTAATTATCTTTTACATAAATTTTGCAAATCCCATGACAATCCGCCTACGCAAGCTAAAGATATAACGGATTATTAAAGGGCATCCGTTTTTCATCCATTCCAATGGGATTTACACAGTTAACATCATTTGTCTGTTCTGCTGTCGGGTGAGTGATTTCCAACACATTGAATGTACTGTTGTAATAATGGTATACCACTAATTATATCAACTGAGGAACAACAAAATGTAGGCCTACACAATATTAATTTCATATATTGATTAAATGGCAAATAGGCATTAGAAATAATAAAACACGCTATGATTAAGCCTACAGATGTATTCTTAACAATTATGATCAGCACAAATCAAAACTTTGCCTTATGTCTATTTTGTTATCTCTACCTGTACAGTGTTCGTTATAAATAGCATTTCTGCTAAATATATAAACTTGTAAACTAAGTGGGTACATATGTTTGAATGACATAGTCAAATTTCTTTTAAAAGAAAATTAAAATAGCTTAGTGACATGAAAGTCCTTTGCTCGGCAGTAACCTGTTTGCCTAGCAACTTTTGACCAGACCCAAATATGTAATGACACAACCACACGATTTTTGACGTTTCTCATCTCTCTGAAGGTTTTATAATTATAACACAATTTGAAAAATATGCCATTCATTTTCATTGAACTAAGCTAAGAGGATCACACCTGTCATTTATATTGATTATACGCTACTACTTTAAAACAATTGACTGGATAAATTTCACAAACATCCACTGCTCCTTAAAATCTGATCATGCTTTACCCCCAAGAAACCCCCTTTAGAATGAGTATTGTCAGCTAAAAGTTATTATTGTTAGATATTATGCAAGATATTTGTTCAGATACAGCACTGTATTAATTTAGTAGCATATCACCTTCAGATTCTTAGGCTATCATTTAGTCAATGCATACGATTGAGCCACGAATCTATCTATATACCGATAATCACTAACTGTGTAAATCCCATTGGAATAAATGAAAAATAGGTAGTCTTTAATATTCGTTGATATCTCTGGTTTGCGTGGGAGATTGTCATGGAATTTGCACAAATTATACAAAAGTGTGTAATTAATCCTTCATGAAAATGAATGCACGCTTCAGCAGTTTTTGAGAAATCGGAGTTTATTTGCTTGCACCACTTTTATTGGGACACCACCCTGATCCATATAGAAACAACCACATTGTATATTATTTTTGTTTACCCTTAATATCATTCAGTATATTCTTTACATTGTAAGATGTACACTGAGTAAGTACTTCATAGTTCTTGGAAGAAGACACATTTGATAAAATTTATTAAAGAGACCTCAAGAACTATCCAATTGGTAAACATGTGTCAGAAATTCAAGTGTTTCTAGAACATATTTTACAAGAGTTAGCATAACAACTATTGATCAATTTCCACTATGCATGAAACGCATTAGTTAACAAGACTTGGTTACATGAATGAAAAATACTGCAAGTTAAAAAACATTTAGTAAGATCCCCTGCCGATCCCAGAGCAAATATGCAATGAGCTCATTAATATGTTATGTACAAATAGCAATAACACAGTTCATGGGTATTATTTGTAAGCACCCCGCACCCACATACCACGTTTCAAGAAATTTTTACATTTGATCTGGTAAAAGTGCACTTTGTTAGTAATGAAACAAGCAGAGCAAATATACTTTAAACTCATTAGTATGCACAAATATTGATTACAAGTGCAATGGGGATTGGCTTCCACCACTATCTACATACAACTTTCATTATATGCGGATATTGAGATCGCGTATTAGTTCACCTTTATATTAAAGTGTAAAAGCAGAAGCAAATAATGCAACTGAGCTCATTAATATGCACAATATTGATGACACAGTACAAGGTAATTTGCGTGCATTCACTTCTACTAACCCGCATATTTCGAGATTGGATCTTGTAGAAGTTCACACTTTTTAGTAATGAGCCACAATCAAACAAATATGCAAATAACCTCATTCAATATTCAACAAATTAAACGATGAACACAATATTTTAGCCCATGGGATCAAATAAAAATTTTTCATTTTGATTACAGACTTCGCAGAGTAAACATTTTTTTTCCACTATAAATAATAATAAATTTTATAATTCCCATTTATTGGTTATGGTAATTGTAAATGTTGCACCTTTTCATGAAAATGATAAAATGCACTCTCAATCTTTTCTGCATATCAGTGATCAAGAGACCCCCCTACACTATGCTACTTTGACTCCGGAAATAATGAATTATGACAAGTAATCCATCCTGGCTATTCAGGCACTTCGGATTCCCCTTGTTTTAGTTGGAACTGGCCGAGCCTTTGTTACGTTCCACCAGTTGAAAGATGCCAGGCGTTATAGACTGATTATCACTTATCCCTGCCCAGTTTTGGGTAGCCGTTTCAACATAGAATTAAGCAAAGAGGTTCTATATAGATAGGAGAGGCAAAACGTTACGTAATCTTAGAAATTCACCGTCTCGCCTGTTTTGCCGGCCACAAAGAAAACCTAGAGTACCACCAATAAAAGCAATGGCGCCCTCCGCTTCTTCCCCCTACTGTGGGTGCCGCTTTGCATACTACATACAACTCAATCGTTAGTGTACAAATTAATGTAATGTGTTAGAGGTGGCCAGTGTAATAATAGTGTACCTGTCTTATGTGCTCAGATCTCTTTCTCCTAAGCCAATGCGCGCTTAGATGCAAAGAATGTATCCTTGAGGCGGTTTAATTTAATCAAGACGACTGGATTGTCATTTCATTCGTGTTTGGCCATGGGTAGGACAAAATTTAACCATCCAATAGCACACAACATCCAACAACTGATTTTTTTTTATTATTTTGGCGGATTGTTTGGTATCGAATTGACATTATGTGTGTATACAACAACCCAAACTGATAATTATTCCTGATATTCAAACATGCAAGCGCCCAAGCACGACGACTTGGTTTGAATGCGTTTCCAATCACCCCTTGGAATTAAGTCTCAAGTACGCAAATGAAGGTATTTGCCTTTTATTATTTCCGTCCAGGCCCTGTATGATTTTGTGAGTAGCGCAAGACGGAATCAATGGCAACCCTTTGTATACTTGGGATTTTTATATGAAACGATCTACCCCCGTTTGGATTGAGCTTGGCCGTCGTTCGCGATACAAAATAAACTTTTGAGGTCTATAGTGCGTGTTCAATAAATTTTGACTGTAATATTTCATAATTTATTGAAAAAATAAACTAATGTGAACAAAACGCACGGTGGATATGTTGCTTGGTACGCTGTGACCTACAAGTTTTGTTTTCTGCACCACGATTTAGGTCACAGTCTGACAACACTTCTTTCATGATTTTTTGTTCATCTTTGTTTTTCCTTTTCGAAAAATATGAAATATATGGTCAACGTTATGAACCACATAAAGATGCCTAAGATTTATTTATTCGTGAAAGAGGACTATATCTTGCTCTTGACGTCATGAAACAAAATAGCTCGATCTTAATCTGGTTATGAGCACCTGAACCCTTTTTAGCTCGAAGTATAGAGCCATTGTTATTACCCATACAGTTGAACAGTAATTGTAGTGCTTTATCCTCTGCCATACCGACGGATTTACTGGATATCAAACGTGCTATTTGCTGAGTCAATGCTGAATGAATGTACATCTACTGGTCACTGATATTTCGGAAAGATTGTGATGAAATTTATTCATTTCAATAATGTGAACTGTGCACTTGAAGTGAGTATTGAAAAATCTCAATAGACAATATTTACTGAGAGAAAATCAGTTACTTCGCCGTTATGCGTAACCAATGTCCTGAAGCATATTTCTCTCTTTGATCCATGGGAGTACATTGGGTATAATTACTTGCACCGCTATCCAATACCATTTTTTGTCAAATTTGGACACTCGGATATGGAGAAGTACACTTGGTTAGCAATGAGCCAATCGGAGAAATTAGCAATTGCGTACTATTAGTACCAATAATGATGACCCAAATTGCATGGGTATTACTTGCACTACCATGACCCACATACCAAGTTTCATCATATCTTGGACTTTGGGATCTGCGTAGAGTACCTTTTTAGTTATTGACCTTGTTTGCAATGACATTTAGAAGGGTAAGAGAGACTTTGCACATATTCCTGGGGATTAATTGGAAAGAGAGGAGATTTACACAGCGTTTTCAGGAATAAGAGCGAAAAGTAAAAAATACACAGAGTATGATTGTTTTGGAGTAACGACTTGGACCTGTCGTCACAGAGTAGATACTAAGGTCGTCAGTGCAAGTGTCGTCTAGACTAGTAAGGGTCTGACTGTTGCAGACGGAGACGATGGACAGACGCCGACGACAGATTTCACTATGACAAAATTCACATTATGCTAAAGCGTCAGGAGATAATAAAAACAAGGTGTTTTAACAACTGTGAGTATGGGCAAGATATAAATCGTGTGGGGCATTCTTTTGCTAGTAAGAAGCTGTTCCAGAGTCCTTCGTGGTAACGAAAGCACACCACACTGTCTCTCTAGATGCAGTGGAGTTTGGAAACATGAAAAAAAAATCGAAATCTAAAAAAACTGACCATGCTATCTTCTAAGACTTATTAAAAGGTGTTCCGGGACTTAAGTGACAGGCGGAAGCTCTCAAATGCCACTGGATCGCTGTAGACCGGCCTACCGAGAATGTTTCGAAGGTTTATTGGACAAACAAGTACAAATGAAACGTAAACTGTTTTGAACACTTGCATACTATCGTATAATCCCCATAGAAAACCTATTTAAATTTCTGTCGTGAACGACAGAAATACTAAATCACCATCTTATTACATAAAGACGGCATATTCGGTTATTCACTTCAGATGCGATCAATACATTGGTACATTCCAAATATGCAAAAACGGGTTCGACAAAGACATGGGGGGCGATTTTTTCTTGAAATGTCCTCATGTCTCTGTAACCTGGATGCACAGAAAAGTTGACGGATGATAACGCACTGGAGAACCCATTTGGATACAAGGAAACCACGAACGCATGTAGAGTTTAAGCTTATGACAGAATAAAGAAAGACTTGAAAAAAAACTTTATATGGTCTAACATTGGCATGCACGCACTTTCCTTAGCTAACCATGCACAAGAAGTTGAAAGTGCTCCAGATAACTTTTGCTGAAAAAAAGGCAAGGACATCCAAATGGTGACCTAGAACAATATACTAAAAATATCGCGTCCTCGGACCAGCTAGGTCGCTGCCGTCGCGGTTTGTGAATATGGGCTCATATTACATTTGACCTGACATGTGACCTTGGCCCTCATAAACAAATGAGGGTTGCATGTAAATTCCATTACAACACGTTGGTTCCAATGAACTCAATTTCAATTCAGGGCAATTTACATTTCAATGTGACTGATATGACTTTGACCTTGGTAGCTGACCTTTGGCTCATCAAAAAATGAGGGATCTCACATCTGGGCACTATGACCAGTTTGGTTAAATCCATCGAAGTCTGAGATATTTCAGCCAAAATGTTAACCTTTTTTCACAACAGACTACATCAAAACAGACAACAGACTACAACAACAAAAACAGTGGCCCAAGTGATCTCTATGTGTCTTCCGGCCTTACGGCCAGGCGACACAAGAATCTGCTAGACTATTTTGGTGCTTATTTATAGCTACTACAAGGGATAAACATCTGTTATTTTAATCGCAATTGAGTGTTTGGAAAAATACTGCAGTAACACTATACAATGAGGACCTGTCCAACTTCCAGGAAGGTTTCTAGTACACAGAGGCGGGCAAATGCATATTTCTTAAGGTAGGGCCCAGGCTTGATCATTGTGACCAAGATAAATTATTCGTGAAACCACTGACCAATCAGGAACGAGGGCACCAAAATTTGTCCTTTTTGGTAACAATCCAATTTTTTAGAAGAAAGCATCACAGTTTTGTAAACTGAAACACTGCTGAATTGCCTTGACAGGTGGTATGATGGTGCCATTGTTGAACGTTTCTTGGGTGAAAAGTAATTCAAAACGTGAACGTGTGAAAAAACTTCGGGAGGTTAAGTAAAATGTATGTAAATGAACTTGGACAAAAATAGGCGATAAGCAAGCAATCTTGTGATGACCAGATCTTAGTATCTAGAAACACTGGGATTTTTTAGAGCTAAGGAAGAATGGGTTCATCATAGCAATGCTTTAGACCAAAATTGACTTAAATTTGCCGACCCCCTTCTTCCGGGTTCTGCATGGTTTTCTCGTATATAAACTCTTAAAACTCTAACAGATACAATTGCCCAGTGTATAACAGTCAGGCCGACCTATTTCAAGATACCAGGCCCTAACATGTTTACAAACATTGCTGTTAACTGGTCTATAAACGACCGGCTCTTAACCACCTGCTTGGGCTCTTTTTGGATGAACAATATGGCCATCAGTGCTTCAATTACAAAGCCCAGGTTTCCAATCCATTGTATAGAGATCAGTGTTCGAAACCCATTAATGCGCGGTTCAGCAATCTATGTACTTTTCAATGTACCGAGCAGCGCTTCTTTGTATGATGTAGAGTTTCCTTATTTTAAAAACTATATTTCTCAAGAATCCCAGGCTCATTTTATAAAAATCAGGCACAAATGTATGCCATTTTTAAAATAAATTTATATATTTTAACCCTCGTCTTACCAAGGGGACCCCCCAGTGAACTTCGCTCCGGTGCGCTAAAATGCCAAAAACTTTCGTAAAAGCTTCTGGGTAATCGTTCTCTCATCCTTTCCGGTCATTTTAGCGAAAAAAATGTGAAGCTTGCACCTTCACTGGGGTTAAGGTATGCCGTAAAAGTCGAAGGGTGGGGGGGGGGGGGGAGGGTGGTTGCCACCAAGGATATTTTATGGTGCATTTCTGAAAATATTATGCACAGTATAGCACTAAAACTGTTTTATGTAAACTAGTCAATTGCCATCATTTAGAGCTGAAAACTGCATGAAAATCCGATATTCCTACGTTTTTTCGCGCAAAATTGGTTTTTCGCCTATTTTCTGTGGAAAATGCCAATTTTGCCGACTCGCGGACTTGATGACGTCATTGTGACGCCATACTATGCATGTTGGTACTTATTTTGGTATCAATGGAAAGAGGAGGACCATAGCTATCTACTGGTATCAAAATCATTAGCATCGGGTGCTTTATAACGAATTCTCGAGGGGGGTGTAAGCACCCCCTGGTAAACCGTGTTACAAAAAAGGCTTGGTAAGACGAGGTTAAAGGAAAATGTTAAATTAAAGCCGTGTTTTAATTTCAATGTTAAAAGTAAACGCGATAGCCTTTTATACAGGCCAGAACTTGACTAACCACCGATCATCTTTCAATTGGTGTGAAAGACTAAACATGGCTTGTGGCAAAACGATAGCGTAAATAATAAACGTGGCGGCTTCCTTAAATCGTCTGCTGCTTCGAAAGTTTTTAAAGCGTGAAAATGGTGTTTTCTTCGCAAGGAATACTCCAATGACCATGCAAACCATCTGGTACGTCATATTTAGGGATATTTCAGGGATATGTGCCAATAGATTCATACCAATAAATCCCTTTAAGTACACGTAAAACAGATCAAGATAATCATGAGATGGACCACGACATAGGGGGAAAATTTAAATAAAATTTAGTGGAGTATGAGATCTATAAATTATGCCCATAATTGCATTCTTTTGCTTGCTGTATTCAATTTCATTAAAACATGATTCAAAGTTTGAGTCAGATTTATACGGGAATTACAAAGATCAGTTCTCAATTTATATTTAAAAGTATACTATAACATATCAAAGGCCCCATTTACAGGGCCATATACGTAGGATTTATGGGGGGGGGGGCTTTCGAAAAAGTGGACCTAACCTCCCTAAAACGGCCTTTTTGGACTTTTTAACATCTCATCACCAAAAAGTGGACTTTCTTGTCAAAAGTTCTCTAAATTTATGACCTTTTAAGACATTTTTATAAATAAAGCCAAAAGTGGACCTTTACCCCTGTTTTCCCCTTGTATATAATATATTTATATACATAAATCAACGTGAGTAAAGAATCAATTGGCTGAAGCGGGATTCAAACTGGCGACCTCTGGATTACGAGACCAGTGCTCTACCAACTGAGCTATTCATTTACTAGATATTAGTCCATGAGCCGAGCAAAATTTCGGTATCCTGAAACGGAACAAAAGACACTTATTGTGCAGCATCAGTATACCAAGGCCTACACAAAAATGCATGATAGCATTTCTGGAATGGTAGGTATAGCCAGGTAGGGGTAACCAAGGTGTACACAGGGGAAAAAAAATTAAATTGCTTCAATCATGTTGAAAAGTATACCACATTATTTGTCTGATCATAAGTATTCCAAAAAGGTATAGTTTGTACTATCTACAGCCTAAGGTTTTGAAGTTATAGGCTAAAAACAGCAAAAATCAATAAAAAGGGTTATTTTCAGTGTACCGGGTTCAAATCTCAAAGTTGCTCTGATTGGTAAATATTGTGCATATTATTGGTGGAGGCTCATATGATTAAAATAAGGAATAGTTTTTGACTTGTAAAAATGCTAGTTACAATGTATATAGGGTGCAACAACGGGGTACGTCCATGCATTCAATGGGGCTTTAACTTGTTTCCCCCTACTTTGGGAACTTCTTCTTACGTGTCCCAAGACCGTGGTTCTCAAATATGATCCACCAGGATGGGTACAACGTCTGGCTGCTTCACTAAATTTCGCAAGGTCCTTGGTTTTTTGCATTGTTGCTCCAGTAATGGGCAGACCAAGAGATTCCATTGTCTGTGGTGCTGTTCCACAAAACCCCAGGTAGTAGAGTCCTGATCTGCTTCCAGTAGCCCAACTTCTTCAAGGAAACCTTAGATCGGTCCATTCTGGTTCTCAAGCTGTTTAAGGGCATCGCCAATCAGCCCATGAGGATCATTCAGGTGGAGATGCTCACCAGGTTCAATCCTTAGATGTTACTTGGTTGCATGGCAAGTCTTCTTTTCACAAGGCGACTCTCCTTACCTCCTTAGAGACTGTCTTTTCGAGAGGTTTTGGACTTTGCTTAAGAAACCTCTCTGGATTTAAGGCGGTTGGCCAGCAGGTATCTTTCCAACATAGGGTGCTTCACATTAGATACTTGGCAGCTACGCTCTTGCATGCTCACTACACTTCGACGGATTCTGGTGGAGCCATTCCTTGCTAGGATGTAGAAGTTTTCCGTTGGTGGTTTAGACGGAGGCATCCTGTGATAAAGCCGGACAGGAGGCATTTTTACCGCTGAATCAAGCTTCTTGGCATGGGTTGATTCTTTCCCATACAGGCAGGCATATCTCAACATGGGTAACAAGTAGCACAGGGAGAGTGCCGTCGATCTTAGGGTTGTGGGCGAGCCCCCCATCTTGTGCCAGTGAGTTTGTTCAAGATGTATTGCGTGAACATACTTTTACTCTTTCGTCTTCCCTCGATGTGGGTCTTATAAGATAGAGTGCTGTCCAAGGTAACTCCTAGGGTAGACAGTGTTATCAGAGAAGTGGCTCCAAGGGTGTGCCAGACCAGGTAACTTTAAGCTTGCGTTTGGCTTCACGGTGCGTAATGGAAAGCAACACCTGTGTCTAGGATGGAATTGCACGTAGATGGTTTTCTTCATAATAAGAAGTGAGTTCATCAAAGCTTTGGGGAGTCTCTCTCCAACAACGTGAAGATCCCAGGCACTTGTTCGTAATTCCAATTCGTCTGCATAAATAAAACAGGACCTGCACTCCTAGGTTGTTCGTTGGTATAGATGGTAAACATGAGAGGTTCAAGCACAAACTCCCTTGTGGTAGACCATTCTTGAGCCTACGCCCATCGGCTCCTTCTTTCGCTCCAAGCTGACACGAACATTCTGTTTGCCAGCAATCCTCGGATAAACTCAGTCAAGCGAATGTCCTTGGTAATTTCACAGGATCTTATGGAGTAGGGCACTGGTGTATAAAACAGTTCCGTTACCTGCTGATAGGTCGACGAACACATCCCCGGTAACGTATCCCTTCTCGAAACATCCTCATGGTGTTGAGTTATGTTGAGTACTTGGCTTGTTGTTGATTGCCTGGCCGAAAACCTACTTGTTCTGGTATGGAGGGTGTTCGTCTTTCACAGTGCGATACGATTGAGCAGAGACTTCAAAGAGCTTGTAGGTACGGATGAGGAGTGCTATAGTCACCCTGTAGCTCTTGGGATTGGAGGGATCTTTCCTAGCTTTAGGAGTGCCATAACATGTGCTTTCCTCCAATCTTTGGGAACCTGGTGGGAATAAGGCAGCAATTGTAGAGGCTCAAGAAGCCATTCCCCTTTGCTACTGGGCCAAGATTTTTTTAGCTTGCTCAGTAGAGATTTGTAAAGGCCTACTGCTTTTCCTGGTTGAAAAATTTTAGCAATACCGGATTCCCATTCGTCCATGTTGAAGGGGCGAGTGAAACAGGGTCACCACTAACCTCTTATGGTCTAGTTTGATCTTCTTGGTTTTCTTGCTGCACTTGCCATTTAAAAGCAGTTGGTTGGCAACTTGGTTGGGTGTAACATTGACTGGCTGTGAGGTTTCTGTTGGATCCCCTCGGAGCTTTTCGGATGGTAAGACCCTGCGTGCTTGCTGTTATGGGTCCTATCAGTGGATTCAATTAAAGTGCCAGTTTTGATCTTTTCCTGAGATCCTCTCCGAACTTCCTCACCTTTGTAGCAGTTATTTCAGCCGAAAAAGGATTAGCTTCAAACATGGTGATATACCTTGAATTCTCTAGCACATCCTTGGAAAGGCCTGGTATCTATTTCCGTCCTACAGCCTCTGGGTATGATTCTCCGTGCAGTCTTGTTTCACTAGTTGGGCAAATTTGTCTAGTGTATGGGGTTTGGAGCAATCCTTTTCACGTTCTGATCATCAGTAAATCCTTGCCCGTCTGCTTTGCTGTAGTTAAGCGGCGCTAAAAGGCACTTTGTTTTGGTCCTACTGCAGCGTTGACTTGGATTCCGATTGGTCGATATTGAGTTTGTGGAACATGATCCAGAACAATATTGCTACATAGGTTAGAGATGTTTTTTGCTAACATAGCTAGATCAGGTTGTAACCTCTGCTTCCAACGGGCACTATGAAATGAAGGCGGCAGCTTAGGGTCTTGAAGGAAACATAATGTTTGACTGGTCTATCCATTCTTCTACAGCTTGTCCTTCTTTGTTAGTTTCATTGTACCCCATGGGTCTCATGGCGGTTGAGTCGCCAATGACAAGTGAGGTTTTTGGAATTCCCAGGGTTGAGTTGATGGTGCTTGAAGTCACTGAATGGAGGTTTGTAGACGGATTAACTATGACAGAGATAAGCTCAATGGTGAGGAACTTTCTATGTTGGCATCATCAGACATTGAGGTCGCTTCTAATATGGTTCCTGTTTCTCACAAATATAGCACTCCCGTATTGTCGATGTGGTCTATCGGTGGCAAGGACCATTCCTGGTATTGTTGGGCGGTGGTTATTGAGTCCTCTGTGTGTTTCCTGCAGACATAGGACATCGCATTGGAGATTGTTACACAAATCAGCAATGATGTTACTTTTTGAATTGGAAAAACCCTCCACATTCAATGACGCTATAGTCAAGGCAGACCTTAGAAAAGGCCTGCGCTGAGGTCTAGTCATGATATGGGTATACTTAAGAAATGATGTTAATGGAAAACAGTGTTTGGAGTTGTAGAGATTAGTTCGCTGCTTGGCAGTTACTAACAGGGGAGAACACAAGACGGTTCTCTACTTCTCCCCCCACTAAGCATTTAATACACTCAAAACTATTCTTATTTGAATCCTATGACCTCCACCAAAAATTTGCGTCATTTTGCATCCAAATCGGCGCAAGTTAAAAATTTAACCCCTGTACAACTGCAATTTAACCTTTTGACCGGTTTTTGCTGTTTTAGTAACCTTAACTCCAAAACTTTGGGTTGTAGATATTGTAGTACAAACTATACCTTTATGGAATCTTAATGATGTGGCATACTTTTCAACATGGCCGGATCATTTTAAAATTTTGACCCCTGTGTAATCCTTAATTGTCCCTACCTGGTTATAGCTACCATTCCAGAAATGCTATTATGCATTTGGTGTAGAGGTAGTGTACTGATGATGCTGGAACTAGCACGTACGTTTTGTCCCTTTAAGGATCCAATTTAGCTAAAATTGCCTGTGATGCACGCTGATTGACGGACAATATAAACTAAACGGAGTAAAAGAATCAATTGGCTTAAGAGGGATTCGAACCTCAGACCTCTGGATTGCGAGACCAGTGACTCTCCAATTGGTATTAAGACTGCATGTAGACTTGATGGCACAAGCTTTACCAGCGTTATTGGGATAATTTTGGACAACTGCATTATGAGATAGTGGATTGATTACTCGATTCTTCCAACTTGGACATCTCGCAAACGAGCATTGAAGTAGTGTGCGATTTTTTCCATTTAGGTATCGGTGATCGCCACGGCGACAATCCAAGCGACAATGTCTTCTTCTTCCTAGACACATTCGTATTCTCCAGGACAAATCCTCCTATAGTCCCTAAACACAACCAATACACACATAGCATTTTTCTTATCTTGCCTCTTATCAGGCTACAGGATGGCTATGATTTCCCTTTTTTTCAAAGAAATTTTACCTTAGTGACCAGAATTAAAAATAATTGGAAGTATTTTGACCGTTGACCCTAAATCATGGGGCCAAGTGATGAGGGACGTGATGGTTATTGACCTCTCATCAAGTACAGTAGTGATAGATTTGACGGAACGTAATTTGAAGATATTTTGACAGTCGACCTCTCATCAAGTACAGTAGTGATAGATTTGACGTGTAACGTAAGTGAAGTATGGACATTTGACCATAACACGATTAAAGCAAGCTTCACATGACAAAAGTCGTAATTGACCTTTTTGTAGTGTGGACACAAGTTATTCGAGATTGAGCTAATTAGATATTATTACATGGTTACGTTGTTGACCCCTGTGACCCTATCGGACCTTTAACACTCATTGATCATGTGACATGTGCGCGTTCGAGTACTTATTTTATCCAAATCTGGTCTAAATTCTGGAGTGAACTATCCGAGATATGAGTGTTGACCGAAAACGTTCAGAAGAAAACACTGTCGAGCCCCTCAACCGTGCAACTAGTCTGAAGACAGATCAGAGCACAGTCGAGATAAGGAGTAGGGGTGTTCATAAATACTTTGGTGGGGGGGGGGGAGTTGGAATTTTGGACATCAACAATTGTTTATCCCTTTTTGGGTTCGAAAATTGTCTGAGTTTTAGTGTCTTGAATTTTTTTGACCCCATTATACCTCAGACAAAAGCAGCAAATTGCAGAGGAATACATACAGAATCCCTATAGGGTCTGACCAGGTAAGTCCAGTTCCTATTCGGAGGTGGGACCGTGACCAAAGGTAAAAATTGACGATATTGCATTCATTGTGACAAGCAAGTGCCCAGGGCTGGGTGTGGTCCCCTCTCCACAAAGGGCAGAACCTTGCATATTGTTTTGTTATTTGTGTTTTTCTTCATGCAAAGTGATAGAACCAATGTTGAATTTTGTAAGTTGTTCACCTAATACTATACCCTGGAGCTCGCACACATTTGTAACACAAATCTCAAGTACAAAAAGTTTGAGTGATTAAATATGTTGACAGACTGACCGGAACCCTGAAACGTGATTCTTAAGTGCCGCATATGGTGCCTTAAGGATATGGGCCAAAACAATGTTTGTACAGGGTCAAATTTGTAAATTGATCCAATCATTTTGAAAGCACACCATCTATGTGTCTAACTAACCAAAGGATTAGAAAAGTATAGTTTGTAATATGTACGGCCAAAGTTTCAGAGTTATAGGCTAACAAACAAAACAAAAAATCAATAATAAGGGTCAATTCAGTTGTCCATGGGCACTTTTAAAGTTGCTTGCTCCGATTTGGGGATAAAATGGGTGCAAATTCATTGGTGGAGTTCAAGGAATTAAAATCGGAATAGTTGTTTGAACACTGTCTTAAATTGCTTTAGTCTGTCCGATGTTAGGGGGCACAGAAGGTCAACGGTCCATTGCATTCAATGGGGCTTGATCTTGTGACCCCCCCTACTTTCTTAAGCAAGCATTTGAGACCCTCAAACTATCCATTAATTTTATCCTATGAGCTCCACCAATAATTTGCACCATTTTTTTATCCAAATCAGAGCAATTTTAAAATTTGACCCCTGTACAACTGAAATTGACCCTTTTTATTGATTTTTGCTGTTTTTAGCTTATAACTCTGAAACTTTAGGCTGTACATATTACAAACATACCTTTTCTGAATCTTATGGTTAGACCCATAACATGGTGATGCTTTTCAACATGATTGATCAATTTACAAATTTGAACCCCTGTTACAAACTTTGTTTTGCCCCCCTCTCCTTAGGCACCACTTGCGACACTTAAGAATCACATTTCAATGGTTCCTGTCCATCTGTCAACATCTTTAATCACTCAACCCTTTTGTACTTGATATGTGTTCCAAATGTGTGCTAGCTCCCAGGGTTAATAGTTTGGTGGGCAACGGTCTTAGAAATAAAAATCTTAATCATGTTACTTGATGTGTAAGGTTGTTTTGTTCTGTATCAAATGTAAGCATACAAGTACTTGGATAGATCAATTTCTTGCAATTTTAAAAACAATTTGTGGAGGGAAATATTTAAAATAGTCTATTGCAATACATGTTAAAATGAGGGGAAAAAAAGAGAAAAGTGCCCCATATGTACCCCATTTAGCAATATACAGGAAACAAGTTCTTCTATTATGGCCTTACAAAGCAGTACTCTAACCGTAAGGGCCAAATAAAAAAAAATAAGTCGTTAAAATGTAGAACTTCGAAGGGTGTATGGGGTATCAGGACCGTACGCGGGGGGGGGGGCGGGCACAAAGGGGGCAAAACGTCCACTTTGGCTGCATTTTTTGATAAAAAGGTCCAAAGTAGAAAATTTTTGAACAGCAAGTCACTTTTTGGTGACATAAAAAGTTCACAAAGTCCCCAAAACGCCATTTTAGGGGA
>JAMKCH010084766.1:0-96045 GCA_023653785.1 Ophioderma brevispina
TGACACCAACACTTTCAAGGTCATGGCAACGGTCATTACGGGTCATTCAGGTCAAAGGAGGTAATGGGGAACACATTGAATGTTGGCCATGAAACCTTCAGGGTGGGATTGATTGTTTGATGCAAATAACTCTTAAGAGCACAACAGGGTCATCAGTGGTCATGCAAGGTCAAAATGTTACACCTTTGGTGTTCCAGACGAAACTTTGGTGGGTTGGGATCAATGTTGAATCCAAAATTTTTAAAGTCATGACAAGGTCAATCAGGGGTCATTTCAAAGATCAAATGGGGGTAAACATTGGTGCATGGACATGAACCTGGAGGGTGGGGTCAATTGTTTATGCCAAAAAATTCAAGGTCACGACAAGGTAATTGAGGTCATTTAAGGTCAAAGGAGGTCAAAGCCTATTTTCTTCGGAGATTTTCCGAGGGCCGTACGTTTCTTCTTCAACTTGGTGTTTGGTGCCGCTTGATCTTCCACAGACTGAGTGTGTATTTTTGAAGCAAGGTCATCAGGGACATTCAAGGTCAAGGAGGGTCCAAATTGGGTAAAAACATTGTGGTATGGGGTTGAATCTTGGATGGTGGGGTTGATTGCTGACAAAAAGCTCAAAGGCCATGACAAGGTCATCAGTAGTCCATTCAAGGCAATGATGGGGAAACTTTGGTGTATCCAAATAAAACTTGGTGAGCGGGGATGATAGTTGATGCCGAAATGTTAAAGGTCAGTTAAGGTATCAGGGGTCACCAGGCCCAGGGGTCAAATCCAACTTAATACAACTAGCATTCCCTAACCTTCCCAATTGATGGGTTACTGCATCATTGATGCACTTCGTTAAACTTAGTGTAATATGAGTATCATATATTGAAAATTACATCCAGGATGCTCTATTAGTTGGTTCCTAGGCCCATCCTAATTATTGGGGAGCTATAGAATAGACCATTCTCTTAATTAAACAGAATCTGCTGTTGAAGGTTATTGCGCTTGACCGAATTGAGGTGGGACAATGTAGATCCAATATTTTGTCATGTAAGTTAATGCAGACTTATGGAGCTTCTCACGATTTTAAACCATTTGTACATTGATGGCATGTGTGGGAAGAGAAGTGAAAGCAATTCAGTGTGGTGTGGTAAAATGGGGAAATGGATCCACAGGAGATGCACAAAGAAGATGAAGAAAGTGACTCCAAGTGGGCAGAGCTTATGTGTGGATGATGTGAGAAGGGTGCTGGAGGGAGGTGGAACAGGAGGAAAAGTTGTGTGATGAGGTGGAAACTGTGAAGGAGTTCACATCCTGGGGGACAGGGTTAGTGGGGGGATGCGAGGTGCTGTGATAGCTAGAGGGAGGTATGGGTTGGTGATGTTCAGGGAATGCGGGGAGTTGTCGCAAGGGAAAAGATATCCTTTGAAGATGAAAGGTATGGTGTATAAGAGCTGTGTGAGATCAGGTGATCTGTATGGAGTGAGGACATGGTGTTGACGACGAACTGAGGATGGGATTATGAGGAGGACAGAAAGAGCAAAGATAAGAGCGATGTGTGGTATGAAGTTGATGGATAGGATGAGGGACTGAGGAACTTGATGCAGATGTGGGTTTGGAAGAGAAGCGATGAACGGTGTGGTGAAGGCGATAGGGGACATGGTATGGGCAACATGCTGAGGAGGATGTACGGGGCATGTTGTAAAGAAGGGCTTTGAGTTTGAGGTGGGAGGTTGGAGGAGGGGACGTCCAAAGAGACTTAGAAGTTAGCAGAAGCAAGTGGAGGAGGAGGAGAGTAGGAGGGTGGGATTGAGGTTGGAGGAGCCTTGAATGGGTGAAGTGGAAGGAGGGAGGAAGAGACGGTTGCTTGTCGCGAGTGTGAGGTGAATCCGGACACCCTGTCACGGGGACAAAGCCGGATTTAAAACTTTGGTTTACTACTACTACTACATGTAATCAAGTTTGACCCCGCCTAAAAGGTAGGAATGAGGACTATAAAACAGCAACCAAGTAAAGACTCCCTGATTTCACCGGAAGTGGTAAAAAGTTGGTTGGATGAAATGCCGTATTTTTTCTCATTTACCATAGCCCTGTAAGTTGTTTGGTTTGGATAGCAAAAATGTTGTCCCATTTTGGGTTTCACCAATCCAATGTATTAGCCTTAAGGAGTAGATTCTGGGGCTTACATAAATCCACATATTAGTACTTAGTGACATTACAAACAGAATTGACATATGGGTGAAACTTCACCCCGATATAGTATGGCGGTCAAGTTTGTGTAAAGGGCATCATTACTCGAAATGAATATAAAGAACAAATAAAGTACATATTTTTTAAACGCCCAGGTTAACTCAGGATGGATATTAAATATTTAAATGAAAATACAGTAAAACTTTGCAATTCTGTTAAACTAAATTGGAAACTATTTCCGTTGTGCTCGTGTACCCTCCATCACAACCTATGAAAACAATCATTGTTGTGTTTATTGCAAACCTCCGCGAAAGACTATACAACCAAATAATTTGAGGCCTGTGGCAACCGTTATTTCGGTGCTTCTGATCGGCGCTAAATCAACAATATAAGCTGCTAGGAACAATATTGCTCATTCCTAAAAGTCAATTCACCTTAGATAGTAAATTACAATTTTAGCTCACCTAGTAGTATGCAGAGCTATTGTAGGGCAAATGTGTGTGACCTCTATCGTCATCTCTATACTGTCTGTTCACCTTGCCATAATGATGGCTCTTGTTGCAAACGTTTGGGCCGATAGCAGCGAAAATCTGTCAGAGTAATCATTGACCCAAGGCCATGTGGGGTGTTCACAGATTGTCAAATACGTGGCCGATTAAAGGGGCGTTCTTTTTGAAAATCTATAAATTCCTCCCTTGTGCCACCAATCAATTGGTTATAATCATAGAAACCTTGGTCAGAAGAACGCTGAACCAAGGCCCATGTGGGGTTTCCACAGATTTGGTCCAGTTCCTGTGGGCCAATTAAAGGGGCATCTTTCATGATAATTTCTTCTGTGCACAAGCCATGTTTTATAGCACTAGACTTGGTTTAGAAGACCACTGACCCCAGATCCATAGGGTATTTGGGTCAAGGTCACATGGCCAATTAAAGGGGCATTCTTTGAAAATCTAATAAATTCCTTCTGTTCCACAAATCAATGGCTATAATCACTAACTTGGTCAGAAAACTTTTGACCCAGGTCCATATGGGGTGTTTACTGATTTGGGTCAAAGGTCCCCCATGAGCCAATAAGGGGCATCTGTGAAAAATCTATAAATTCCTTCTTGTGCCACAAAACAATTGTCTATAATCACCCAATTGCGCAAAAGACACACTCACTCGACCCCAGGCCATATAGGGTGTTACAGATTGGTGAAGGTCATGTGCCGATTAAAGGGGCATTCCTTGATGATCTTGTGACTTGCGGGCCTACTACTAAAATAGTAGTCCTTGGTCTCAATATCTATCTGGGGGAAATATTTCTCCACCATCTCCCTCATGATATCAGTGTATCTGTCTACTATAAAGCCAAACCAGGGTGCTTCATCAACGTCTCTACTTAGGCTCATGTGTGGACTTTTCATGATTAATATTGCCACAATGGGAAATGTTGTGACTCCTCCTGGGTGTGTCCCAATAAAAGAGGGTAAATAAAAAATACGATAAATGTAAAAACCGGGTGTACTCCTAAACGTCTCTTACTTCACTCATGTGTGGGACTTTTCAGATTAATATCTCCACAATGGAAAATCAAGAATACAGAATACTCTAAATGTAAACCGGGGGTGCGACTCCTAAACGTCACTTACTTATGCTCTTGTGGGGGACTTTTAACGATTAATGTCCCCACAATAGAAAATGTTGTGACCCCTGGATGTTGTCAATTAAAGAGAGGTAAATAACGAATCTATAATGTAAAACTGGGGTGCTACTCCTGTCTCTTACTTATCTTATGCTCATGTGTGGGACTTTTCAAGAGTAATATCTACACAATAGAAAATGTTGTGCCCACAGGGTGGTGTGCCCATATTAATAACCTGGCTGAGCTACTGCACCATTGTGCTCTTGTTTTCATTTGGAACCCGACTATGCTGAATTTAACATGTACGTTTATAAATATAACTCTGTTTGTTCTTTATTCATTTCGAGTACTATGCCCTTTATTAATCAAGAAGATAATTTTAACAATAAATTGGCCATCTTCCTTTCCCTCATTCCATATTTTGCTGACAATAGCCGAGGTGATCTGATGGGGGAACAACTTTCACCTTGAGTTCATATCTGCCCATTGGTCACAATGGAACTTAGGAGGTTTTTACCAGCAACGCACCCTGTAAGATGGGTCATAGGGCTGATTGCTAGCGTCCAGAGGATGTTTTGAATCATCCCATAATTCCATAGCAATGTTCCTATACCATAATGTACTAAACACAATGCCAGTAATTAAGGATAAAAAGTGTCCCAAACGTTTAAGACCGCCAAGACCATTTCATAATCATGCTAAAAATTCCTAAGTAACTAACGCTTGTGTGACTAAAATGAGTGTTAAAGTTGGGGTTTTAGGTGGAGAATCAGCATTTTTTTGGGATCACATGACCCTATTGATGTGAAATTTCCCCAAACTGGTGCATTGTTGGCTTGACTCGCAACACCCTCTGGGCTAGAGCTGATGTACGTGGAAGCTGCTTTCAACTGTTGTTGAAAAAGACTGTAATAAAGCTAGTGAGTATTGCTCTGGGGTGTTATTTATGGTTGGATCATGTCAGTGTGGCGACTTTAATATCTTAACGAGGGCTTGTATTTTGTCCACCCCCACAGACAATGAGGAGAATCCATGGTATATCGGCATATCGTTTGTGATATGCACGTTTCACCTTATCCGTGTCTTTGGGGGCTGTGCTGCGACTACCGTATCTCTATCCTCAGCATGAGATCTTGCCTGTTTATCCCAAATCTAACGACATGCAATGGTGCTTAATTGTAAATGGCTCTTCTTATTCATGGTAAGTCTGCAGTCCAGCCATAACCATGTATAATCACTTGGGCATAAGCCCACCTCCACTTTAATGAAAAATATAGGACTACTGCACTTGGGCAATAGAAAGCCCAGGTGGTCATTTTGGCATTTGGTACCCATAACATGGCATACATGCATACAAATTGCAACATGTTAAAACTTGACCAACCTGCTCTAACGATCCATCATTATAACTAATGTATTGTGGAAATGGCTTGCTTCTTTACTTTGAAAAAATACTTTTGATGAGACATATCATTTTTTATGATTTCGCTACATAAAAGTGTAGACTTTAGCTTATGTGAGCATCGTATGGTACTAACTTAGTAATAAGCTTTTGAATGTCTTCCTTGGAATTTATCTATCCATATTTGCTCCCAAAGTTTTAGCCCCTCCCCAGTATAAGCCGACCCATAGGCTTTGAGTAAATCTTTCCAATTCTTTCCTTAAGGTGGTCTTATAATCAAGTGGTTACATAGGTTAAATGATGGTAAATGATCTTGCCTATAAAGCTGATAGTTATATAGCTGACTTGTCCTGGTGATGTCATTTTCATACACTGATTAAATTGAATGGGACACTCACTTATCATCACTTGCCATCACATACAAACTCATTTAAGGTCAGTTGTGTTAATCGATGGAAGTGAGCGGCAAATCATTCATATGGCATATACCGAGAAAAATTTTCTATTAAGAACATTTAACAGGGTTAGGGTCTGGCTACAATGTGCCTTGCTTCCCGCACATGAACATTTGAATATCCAACGTATTGCCACAGTGTCGTGGAAAAAAATTGAAATTGTTTAAAAAAATAGCAAAAATGGAAATACCAGAAAATACCGTAAAATCTAGATTCATTGAATTTTTTAACTGTCAGAGAGATAAAGTGAGGATGCTGGTGGAAAAATAGCAAAGTGACAATGCAGGCCCCTTTGGTTTCAAGTGATGTTAGCATCTTAAGCCTTGGCCTCCGCCTGAAGGCTGCCATAAAGACAGACACCTTTTATTATACAAGCCTTACAGTCCGAAAGAGCTTTAATTAACTTAGAGGGCGCTTAAACAATAATAGCCACTTTAGAAGAACGCCCCTAATTTCCAAATGTTGAAATTTTTTTCACATTGTGGTTGGCAGTGCCTGAAACTATACCCCTATTTGAATTTGTCAAGAAAAAAAGGCATTTTGATAAATTTGGTATTTGGTGTTCCCGATTCTCATTCAATAGTACTGAAATGTACAATTTTCTGTCAGGTCTCTGTCCGTCATAGTGAAATAGTTCCACTCACTAAATTACCCTACTGACTTGTGTCAACTGATGAACAGCTTGTCAATGACTGTAGACATGCAATACACTATGACTAGTAACTCTCAATTCCCTTAGCACGTTTCAGTAGCCTTCATTCACCAATTATTTAGAAATACACCCTCTGGTTTTTGGGTATGATATATGATCCCGTCACACCCGGTCCTTCATGTCCATGTAGTACAAGTACAACCCACTGAACTGTGGTCCTTGGTGGATGATATATTGTACTCATAGTGATAAGCGCTATGGTCCCCCTCCATTCCTTGGGTCCGGTTTAGGCATAGGGGTTCTCAAATAAATTAGCTGAATGGCCAGGGAATGCCGAACACATTTGAATGTTACCCGACTTGATTTCTTATGTTTCCCTTAATATTTTAGAACAATCGAGGGCCCAAAAATCAATGGTTGGCGTGCCAGATATTGGCCCTGTGGTCCGCCTGGTTGAGAACCCGTAATAATTTTTTAATGGGATCACACCACAGCTATCAAATGTGTATTGTTCTGTTTGTGGTAAGTGAAGTGTGAGTACAGTCTTCACGTTCTGTTTAAACTATTACCTACCGGTATATACCACAAGTGTCAACAGCAGCATTGCCTAAAAGTAAATGCATTCTGGAACTAATACTGTGTATAGGTCCC
Organism: Ophioderma brevispina; assembly: GCA_023653785.1. Taxonomy (NCBI): domain Eukaryota; kingdom Metazoa; phylum Echinodermata; class Ophiuroidea; order Amphilepidida; family Ophiodermatidae; genus Ophioderma; species Ophioderma brevispina. Next base: position 6,954 of record JAMKCH010084766.1, read on the forward strand.
CATAACTTGGCTTCTGGTCAAGTTGACTCAATGCTACTGTTTTATATTTTTGGCTTTACTGAATAGACCTGGCCCAATGTAAGGGAATGTGTAATGTATAATTTCACATTTTAGCTCAGTGTGCAGTCTCATGCTCCGTTATATCTTAGAACAAATACTTGATGTGAATTTCTACATTCACATGCGACCTTGCTGTATAAATATCAATTTTGGTAGCGTGCAGTTTCTTTTTATAGTAGTAGTCAATGAAATCAAATTTTGCCTCAGAGACTTTATTGAACCGCTACATAACGATACCTCTGATTTGGTTTATCCAAGCTGCAGTAATTAAAGGGATTAGCGCTATATTTGGAGAGATCGAAAATGTTGAATGCATTCGTTATTAACTTATAAATCAGGGATACGTGTGTACAATTCCATAAACGCTTTAATGTAGAACAAACCACCAAATAGTGAAAAAAATGAAGTATTTGAGAAAATTTGTCATACCGTCTCCCATAAATAGATATACAGCGCTGACGCTCAAATCTACAATAAACACCTGAGTGGTGGTTTACAGTACACAGCATAACAAGATTGAACCACCTTGTGTTTGGAGGTCAAACGGATGATCCTGTTGACACATATCACGCTTAATATCTGCGATATTCACCGAGAAAGGCTTTTTTGATCTCAGTCGGAATTTTGAACGCACATATAGAAATTAAAGAATTCATATAAAAGTACTGCCTTGTCCTTTCATACGCGGATTTCAAGCCAACCACTTGCAGGTTATGTTTGGCATATCCATGCCAGTAACAAAAATACAAAAATATGATTTTGATGATTTTTTTCTATGTTTTCGGATTAGCACATCGCTGCTAATCCCTTTAATATGGAATCGGGTAGGAACTGTAACAAACCTGAATATAACCTGGCCTGCCATTTTCACACTGGGCATGCATGTGTCACCTCCCTTTCAATTCTTGCACACTCACAATTATTGCAATGGCAGAAATTTATTGAACAAAGTGAGGAGATGACAAGTTACTCTAGTAAAATTTCAGACTTTAGGTAATAGTCCTCCTGCTCACTTTTCAAAAGTGAGTTCAATCATGTAGCCCAAAGTTTACTGTCAATTGGGCAATGGATTTCCTTAATCATAAAATGTGAGTTAAAGGGCTTCTTTTCCATTCATTCATGGTCATTAGGAAATTAGATATCAGGGTATGGAAGAAATAGCTAATTTTTTTGCACTTATCACTCCACTCTATCATCAGAAAGATTTAAATGGTTTTGGCATTCAATTTAACAAAATAATTGAATACTGAAAAATCAACACGGAGAGTACAAGAAATAGTAAACAAAGTGTTCTCCTATGCAAAACAAATTGACCTTTTGTCTTTTAAAGGGGCATTTTGTGATCCACAGCCTCGTCCCCCGACTTACCTAAAAAAAGTTGAGATTTTCATATCTCTGAACCGTTGCCCTAGGTGTAGTACATGTGCCATATCTAGTGTGCATTCGTCTGCTCTGGAGAAATTTTTTACACTTTCTGTGCAATATTTTTAAAGTCCTTGGGCATATTGGTGTAAATAAATTATTCTGAAAGTCTCATATGTGTTTGGTTGTAGTATATGCCAGTCCATCATCCACAATGACCACATACGAGAACTGAAGAGCTATTTTATGAGAGTTATGAAGCCTATTACTTATACTTTCCCAAGGAGAAGCCATGAATTGCTTCCTGTTTTTGCCCCAGTTTTTCCTGAAATTTTTTATTCTTTTTAAAATTAAAATTAATCATAGAGTTTTTTTTTACTTTTTTTAAAAAAAAAATAACCATTTTGGTTGTATAATGACTTATATAAGAGAATACTGCAAGTTTACAGGTCTGTTTGAAACCTAATTCATTTGAATGTTCTATTGGCATTTCTTTTATTTTTTTTTTTTCAGTACATGTATGATTTTTGTAGTGCTTATGTGTTTTACATAAATTGTCACGCATTATCATGTGAACAAGATGGGGGAATCTAGGAAGCATCCTTCCCCCCCTGGGGAAATTTGACCATTGGAGAGAAATTTTGACTTTTCAGAACACAGAAATTCATAAAATGGTGGAAATCTATGTGAATGTGGACTATCTTCCCGGGAATTATGCATTTTTTCCTGCCCTGAAGTAATGAATAGTTCATTTTTCAATTTCATTTTGTTTCTAGACTGGAGTATAGGGCTGCTGTGTCTTAGTTACTAGGTTTTAAGGTTAACATTAGGATAAGGGATAGGGAATAGTGTTGAGCTTCTGGGGTGACAAAATGGATGTTAAAAAATAACATCAAAGGAATTTCTGGTAATAACCTTGAGTAAAAAATGGTTTTGGACGTGTATTGGGATTTAAAAAAAATTAATATTTGGATATCAAAGTGAACATTTCTGAAAGTTGTCTTTTTTCTTTTCAGGTCATTAACCAGATTTATTCTGTTTCTCCAACCTTCCCTCTGTTTGTTCTGGATGCCCTTTGCTTACTTCCTGACAGAGTCGGAAGGCTTCACAGGATCTAAGAGGGAATTGTAGGTTGACATCTTAGGGGGCAATTCTGAAGCACCTTGTGACAGGGATCATTATGGGGAGCATTTTGTGTCCACAGCCCCTCATCCCGAACTTATACAATCAGCTCTTATAGCCTTTTGTAATCAACATCCTGACCTATACTTTGTTCATCACCAAATTGGCAAGACTCTTCACACTGCGAATTGATATAGAATAGCGTGGGCACAACTGTAATCAACACTGCCGCAGCGGTCGACGTGCATGATGTATGCGCGGAGCACGATTGTGGCTAGAAGCGTGCGTGTAAAATGGAATTAACTGTCATGGTGAATAAACCAAAGCCAAGTAATTTTTGCCTATTAGGTGTGACAAAGTATAGTAAACGTTAGCAGCATAATCACACTTAACATGTGTGTATATTTTTATTTCTTTCCTGGCGATTGCCGCTCCCGATAGTGTTGAACAACCCATGTGCGCTTGCCGGATTCCGAACTGGCGACCTTCGTATTACATGCACACGCTCTTCCCCAACTAAGCTAGCAAGGCAGGGTTATAGAGGAGCAATAATATCATAGATAGATTAGGTTTCGAGAACTAAATAGTTCAAATTTCAACATACATGAGTGTAGGCTATTCATGCATTCATGAGTACTTGCCAGTCATATCAAGTATGCAAAGGTGCAACTAGCATAATTGATGTGCTCAACAGCTTGAGTGATGACCCATTACTATAACCGCATGGTTATTGGAGGAATCATAAACTACAGCAATCTGAAAGCTTTGATTTGAAAGGTGTATAATCTTACAAGCTGGTTTTTTTGTCCTCAAGAAATAAAACATATTTTAGTTCATAGGCTGGTATTCAAAAAAAAAATGAAGGGAGCCTAACTTTCAGACCCAGTTTCACACCAGTATAGGCTCATGGGTGGACCTTTTTTTTTTTTCAACATACTAAGAAAGTTTCAAAAATGGGTGAAAAAATCCTCATGGATGGGCTGGAACAGCCCATCCATGAGTAATTTTCTTGCCCGTTATGGCGCACTTTTAGAGTATGTTGAAGCAAAAAAGTCCCACCCATTGTATGACTAACCCTAGCTTAACCAAATCAAAGTTTGTCTCCCTTTGAGAATACCAGCCATAGTTACAACTAATGTTGTTTCTTTTTATCTTTTTGTTTTGGCTTGGTGATTTCCGCAATGCAGGGATCAAAGGGCCCGTGTTTCGAGACCTTTGTGGTGCTACTCATGTTAGCTCTATTGTGTTTGGTATAGTGTGGTTGTTTTCAGCATTCCTAACAATGACCATCAAGCAGGGAGGCACTCATAGTAGTAATATTCGTTCGTTCATTCCTTCGTTTTGTTCGTTCATACTTCATTCATTTTGTTCATATTTCATCATTTTTCATATAAAGTAGTACATGATATGGTGGATGGATTCTTTGTTGTTCAACAGAGTGTTTCAGCAAGTTTAGTCAGGTGCCTAGTTCTGGAGATTAATGGTATTGTGCCTTTTAGTGTGTACGTGCGCACAACTAAAGGCCTACATAAGTGATTGAAAATTCTGAAAAAAAAAAAATTTCTTTGAAAACTGAGTATGCGATATGTCAAAGTTTTTAAACAAAGAGTGTTAGGGGTCTAACCAACTCTCACGTGATAAAATCGCAATGCCCTAATCGCAAGTGGCAAATTCCTTACTACATGAGACTACTATGGCCATATGGGAGGGGTGGGGTGTTGGGGGGGGTGGATTGCGGGGTGTTTGTGAGGGGGGTTGTGGCGGGGGTTTGGGAGGGGGTTGGTATTGCGGGGTGTTTTGGGAGGGGGAGCATTGGGGGCAGAAGGAAAGCAGAGCACAGTGAATGGGAGGGAAGAGGAGTGGGGGGGGGGGGCGGGGTGTTGGGGAGGGGAGCATTGTCGGGTGTGGGGGGTGAGGGTGTTTCGGGGTGTTGGGGAGGGGGTAGAGTGTTGGGGAAGGGGTAGCGTGTTTGGGAAGGGGTAGATGGGTTGCAGGGTGTCCGGGGAGGGGGTAGTTTGCGGGTGTCGGGGAGGGGGTAGAGTGTGCGGGGTGTCGTGGAGGGGGTAAGTGTTGCGGGGTGTCGGGGAGGAGCATGGCGGGTTGCGGGTGTGGGGAAAGGGGAGGCGTGTTACAGGGTTTGTGGTGGGGTGGGGGTTTTGTGTTGTGGGGTGTTGCAAGGTGCTGGGGAGGGGGTGTAGTGTTGTGGGGGGTGGGGTGTTGCAGAGTGTTGGGGGGGTGTGGCAGAGGGTTGGAGTTGGTGGGGTGTGGAGAGGTGGGGGGTTGGGGAGTTGTTGGGAGGGGGGGTGGTGTGATGTTGGGGTGTGGAGAGGGGTGTGGGGTTTTGCAGGGGTGGTTTGGAGAGGGAGGGTGGGTTTTTGCGGGGTGTTGGGGACGGGGGGGTGAGTGTTGCGAGTGGTGTGGGGGGGGGGGTGTTGTGTTGCATTTATACATGTTGTGATCAACGACATTCGGGACGCGGGAGACATATTTTACGCATTGCGTAAATACAAGTTCGCCCGTGTTACATTACCCTGTGAACTCTTGGGGCGAAAGGAGTTTGGTTAGAATGTAATGGTGAAATTGCCCCTTTTGGTCTATACGAAGCCATATTAACTTTGCACAGTTCTCGGTGGGGATTAAGAATTATGTTTTAGCTCTCACTTAAGGTGCAACAAGAGATTTTGGGGCACCCCATATGTGTCAAATGTTAGTGCTTTCATATAGATAAGACCCAATAGATCTACCTTGTCTTTGGCTACAGGAAATCGACTTGAAAGTGCAAAAAAACAAAGGCGATTTCATTTCCTTAAATTTCAATATAAAACATCGGCAGAATTTCGTATTTGCTCACGCTATGAAATTAGAAATTTTCACAATTTGGGTAGCAAAGAAATATTTCTCAGCTTAATCCTTTCACCACAGGGACCATTTTTGATAGAAAGCTGTTGAAAATCCGCATTTTCACATTTTTTTTGGGACCTCTTGTGTGAAATCTCTTGTGGCTTCTTTAAAACGGTTTGAAGTATTGGTGCGGAACTTAAACAGATGGGGTTTTGGAACTGAAGGCCAGGGCCATTCTATCAAAATTAAAAATAGACTTCTCCTTTAAATTGGGTATCCCCTTTAAGGATTCTACAAAATGAATTCTTTAAATATTTTTGTTTCAGAATTCATGAGGGATAGGCCCTTTAATCCATTACAAATTGCGGCATCAGTGAACAATGATGAAATTCTGTTTTTATAGGAAAATGGTTATATATTAAAATGTTGAAATATGCAAAAATGATATCAACTCTTAAATCCTAAATTTTTCTCAAACAAATCCATCTGAATAGAGTAAGCTGCACAGATAAAAAGCAACACTCTCCACTTCATTGTTATCACAAGTTCATAATTCACATGATCATTTGTTGCTAAATGTACAGTATCCGAGTTAGAAAGATTATTTGTGACCTCTGATGTACTTGCCCCAAAGAAATATGCAACAGATTGCAAAACGCACATAAACTGACAGCCTTGGTAAATTAAAATTGGTGTTTATTTCTTGTGCTACTAATGCCAGTTTATAGATACTGTTAAACTACTCTTCATTGATCAATTAGGCATCCTTGTTTTTTTTTATGTTTTGTGTCATCTGCGAAGCAAGCGGCACATTGGGATTGCTTTGTGCAAATAAGATCTTGTTTGTGCGAGTGTGTGTGTGTGTCCATGTATCTGCCTATGGTAAAAATGTTAATTGCCCAAAGTTTCCACTTATGTGCGCACATTTTCATGACATTTGGATACAGTGGTCCTTGGGTAGTGACCTCACATATTGGTGACCTCATGTGTCTTTGATGAGCTCATGTGACCTTGAGACGACACATGCCGTCAGTGAACACTGTATTTTTTATTTGAGACTGTGTGCGTGTGCATTTGTGTCTATGTGTGTGTGCATTCCTGTGTGTACATGCACGTGTGCATTCCTGTGTGTGCATGCATGTGTGCATGCATGTGTGCATTCCTGTGTGTACATGCACGTGTGCATTCCTGTGTGTGCATGCACGTGTGCATTTCTGTGTGCATTATGCAAGCATGTATACACTTTTGTGTGTATAAACATGTATGCATGCATGCACATGCATGGGTGCATTCCTGTGTGTGCATGCATGTGTGCATTCCTGTATGTGCATGCGTGTGTATATTCCTCTGTGCATGTGTGTATGTATACTATGGATTATTGTTAAATTTGAGTAATTGTCCCTAACAAAAGTAAAAAGTAAATGGATAGATGTCCAATATTTGGATATGTATGTAAAAATTGTTAACCCATCTGTTTCCAGTCATTGTCCTACAATGACTGGAAACGTATGTGCATGCATGTCTGCAATATGTACATGTATGCTTTGGATTATTGTTAAATTTTAGTAAATTTCCCTGACAAAAGTATATGGATAGGTATCCAATGTTTGGATAGGTGTAAAATTTGTTAACTCATCTGTTTTCAGTCATTGTGATCTATATGTTGATGAATTTCAAAGACACTTGGAGGGAGTGGAGCTTTAGACCTAAAGCAATTATTGTGAGGTCAAAGGTCATCCAAGGCCATACAAGGTCGACAGGAGGGACATAATTTACACTGCATAATTCTGCTTGCTTTCCAATGCATCAACTGCAGTTTAAGATTATAATTTTTTTTTAGAGGGATCAACCCCAAATTAACCAAAAACTGCTATCAATTCCCAGTGAAGTTCCAATCCCTTGCTGTGAAAAACTTTTCTACATTTTTGAAATAATTGTCCACCCCAACCTCGCCAAGTAAATTTTGCCAAAGAGTACAGTACAGCTAACATTATATTTTGTTATTTTGCCTATTTTTTTCTTGCAGAAGCAGGCACGTCTTATTTGCCGTATTTGTATTCCTATATGTCACTGCTGGGTGTTCTCATGTTGCTTAGTAAGTACTCTCATCTATCTCATAACTTTCTCATGTTGCTTAGTAAGTAGTCTCATCTGTCTCATAACTATTTATTCAGTCAATTATACATGAAATTACAAATGGTTGGAACCATGCTTGGCTGCAAAATAAATATTTCGTGGAATGTAAAAGTGTAAGGCAATGCCTTAAAGGCACTATCAGTGATTTGCTAAATCAGAAAATCAAAAAAATCATCAAAAATCAAATTTTTGCATGTCTATGTAACAAGTACAGGTATCCTAACATATCCTGCAAATGATGAGGCCAGAAGCAACCTAATAAGGACGAAATCAGATATTTTAGCCATTACTGTCCGTTCGGACACTTGCTACAACACGTAACTGAATGGAGATTCATAGCTTTGAACACGGCCGTTGTCTTCCTTTTCTGTCAATTCTTCAGTCGGAAAAGGTATCTTATGAGAATTCTACATATTTATTCTTCACTTTTAAGCTATTCTTGCACATTTTAAATATTTTGACTCTTTCGGATGAATCACTGATAGTGTCTTTAACTGAGGCACATTATAGGAAGATTCAAAATTGATAGGATTCAAATTAAAGTAGCATTTTAATACCAAGACGACATAGAAATGTATTCTGATCAGAAGTGATAGCGAATGCTTCGTCGGAAATCAACAACTCTGTGTCCGAGTACTTCCCTCGCGGGATAAAAATACGGGTACACGTGGATGCACCCTTGTTGATTTGTGATGAACCACTCCGTAACATGTTTGAATCCCAAAATGGCATTCTTTACATTTGTGCAATAGTAGTAGTAGTAGTAGTAGTAAAACCAAAGTTTTAAATCCGGTTTTGTCCCCGTCAACGGGGGTGGCCAGATTCACCTCACACTCAGCAATAATGCTGTGAGAGGATTTATTGGAGCAAAAGATAATTGACAGGATGCCCTTCCTGACGCCAATCCACAGTTTTCGGCAGTGGGCCTAGCCTTTGGGCAACTATGCCCATCATACAAGGCAGCATGTGCTAGATGGCCACCAAGCTCTCCAGAGCTGACGCCCTTGTAGGTAGATCTTTTTCATTCTACACAACCAATTTCTTCATGGGAGTACCTGTGAAGTAGCTGTTAAGTAGCCACGGAGTACCCACCCACATGGGTACCACATCGCCGGCCGCAAAAGTGGGGGTAATCATCTACCTAGGTTCACACACAGTAGCCTGACCACTAGTCGCCCCATGCTGGAGTACCTGCATGGGTACTCCCATGCAAATGAGCTTTGATTAGTTTAGTAATTTTATCCATTATTTAATATTTTGGTCACATATGTTATATGTTTTTATACAAAATGTCATATATAGGGGTTTTTGATGATGCTCAACTCAAATACAGACGTTACTAAGCTTGAAAATGATAAGAAAGTCGTAAACAACAATGGAATGTTTGGCGCCTCTATGGTCCAAGTGCTGCCTACTAGGCAGCTGGTAGGAGAGTACCTGTGAAGGTACTCCCATGGAGTAGCTGCAGAGGTACTCCACTACTGGTGGCTTATATGGGTACCTGTCAGTGACCTAGCAGGCAACTGCAGAGTACACTATAGGATGGGTACTGCTAAGGAAACATAGCTGCTATCCACCCAGTGGCTTGTGTACTTTGCAAGTACTTAGTTGTAGGTACTGCATCAATAATGCATCAAAGGGGTACCCTTGGAGTAGAGCTAATAGTACACATGGAGTAGCCTAAGCTCTGGGTTACACCGTGAGTAGGAATCTTGCTGTGTACCAGGGTAACCAGCTACCCTCCTCATCAGATTTCCAATAGAAAATTGATGGGGGTGACGGTTTAGCCGCCGACAACTCGGCCCTGGGACAGGTAGTACTGGTTACCAGGATACCAGTAGCAGGCCCTAAAAAGAAACCTGACCTGACCAGTGAATAGTGTTGAGTCAATAACACCTGTGAAAATTTCTCATGGATGGGATATTCCATTTCATCCATGAGGAATTTTATCACACATATTACATCACATTTTTCAGAGTATGTTGAACACTGACCTCTATACATGAATAGCAGGCTCGCACGTAATTGAATGGTCGTCGATTGATACAACCGGAACTTCCTCAGCAGCCATTTTAAGCAGGGCAAAACATTGGGAGGTCACCGTACTGAGTCAATGTGAAGTTAATATAAATTGTAGCACTGCTGTGAATATTTCTTGTATTTGAAAGAAAAATTTTAATATTTTATCGAAAAATTATGCCACAGTCATGTGCCCCTTGGGCCCCCTGACCTCCCTGACCACTGGGCCCCTGTTCTCCCCCTGGGGCCCTCAGCCCCCTATCTCTACCCCTGCCCCTGAGCCCCCTTCCCCCTTGGTCCCTTCTCCTGAGCCTCCCCAGGAACCCTGAGCTCTCTGGGCCACCTGGCCCCCTGCCCCTTGGGCCTCCTTTCCCTGCCCCCTTTTCCCTACCTCTCCTCTCCTCTTGCTCTTCTCCCCTCCCACATCCCCTTCCCCTTCCCTCCGTTCTTCCTTATTTTTATTTATCCATAAAAGCAGTGGATAACCTTGAATGCAGTGATGAATAGGTTGGTACTATTTCCTCAAAAGAGGTCTGTGGAATAGTGGTGCTTCATATAAAATGGAGAGTGTTTAATTTGCCTGTATGTGGTAATTTTTTAGGATGTATCAATGTTAAGGTGGATGGAAAGGCCAAAAATATTGGCTCTAACTCCTGGAAATAAGTGTTGGGGTGTAAATAATATCTAGAAGGTGTGTGAAATTGGTTAGGAATAGATTAAAGGTCCATGGCCCGATCGCTAATATCCTCGTCCCCAGACCCCAGATTTTACCGGAGAAGTGGTCAACAATTTGGTATCAAGAAAGCTACTATTTTCTCATTTAGCCCTGTGGAATCTTAGGCAAATAATATTTGGTTTTGGAAGTTATGACCGAAAAAGTGCCCATTTTGGTCAACCAAATTAATTTTTGCACACAGTATCTATGGGCTTACAAAATCACGTTTTTAGTCTCAAAGCAAAACCGCTTGAATATCTCGCAAAACTTTACATATGGGGTTTTGGGGTGAAGCCCAATCTATCAAGATGAAAACTTCATATCTTAAATCGTGGGCCATCTCCCTTTAAGGCCGCCCCCCCCCAAACTTTACTGATTTCAACCTTGATTTCCATTTTTGCTGAAAATCACAATGGATAATTCGGAGGCATGCTTCAGTAACGCCCACTCGCTTACAATCATTTTAACTTGTACTTTCAAATTCATGAAGCATATGGCCGCAAGCATGTTCAACACAAAGATCAAAAACATGTTAGTCGATAATATATTAAATCTGTTAGGCACTCTGATACAACATTTGGTTCATTTTACAAAATCTTTAATCCAAAAATCAATGTTCAAACACTTTGTAAATAAGCGTGTTTGGAGTTAGTTTAATTAAATCTAAACAAAAACAAAGCTGCTGAAATCATAGAATGCACTTTATGTCATAAAAATGATTGGATTTGAGTGTAAACTTGTGTTTTGTGCCAACCAAGTAGCAGTTTCACCTTTGATATTTCCTGTGTGTGAGATGGTGTGCTGTTCCTGAAACACCAGCTGGTAGTGGATATTATTAAATTTTACAACATAATTTTTAATCAATCCACAAGTAAAACTGTGTTGTGTTTAATTGGCCGTCATAAACCAAGTTCGAAATCAAAAAGGGATTGTGCATAATACGTGTTAATTTGCATAGCTATAATGCAGATGGTTACTGGTGTGCCTATGATTGTACGGCGGGTTTTATAGTTGATTTCAAAATAAGTGAGACCTCATTAAAGTTTCAGGTCTGTCCCTTCACCGTGAGAGGTAGAGAATTATTTTAATGGCACAAGTAAAAAAAACTTTCATGGTACTCAACAATGTATAGCAGTAATGTATTATTTAATCATGTTGATCTAACATACATTATTTCAAATCAACAGATAGCCTTGGGTGTTTCTAGATAGGTACCACATCTCTGGTTGTAGCCCCCTCGGGTCAACAACCTTTGAGATGTGGGCAGTATTATTCAACAGAACCCACAAAGCTAACGTTGACATGGGTGACAGGAAACACAAAAAATTAAGAATTCTACAAGAAATATGCTCCACTTTACCGATATCAACAGGGACTATAACGGCTGTTACCAAAGTTCCACTCGTGATGAACGATCCCTACCGCGACGAAGAAATCGGCGAATTTTAACTCCCGGTGTCAGCTATCACATCGGTTTCCACATGTCTTGTTTACCAATGGTGGCGATATCACGTGCTTTGATACTGCGCCAATCGCAGCAACCTTCGGTTTCACATTCGGTCACATGATTGTAATCTCTTCCCAACACGCAATACAGTGTGTGTGCGTGTTGTTGTAACACAATAAGGGTGCGGGCCGGTACGGCAGAGAGACTTTGTTTCTGGTCTTCGACGTCATATCCCAAAAAAAATAATGCCCATGTTTGATCATCGGAAAAATCTATACTGAAGTACGCACGTTTTCCAGAGTTTTGTTACGCTATTTTTCTATATGCAATGGATTCTAAATAATATAGTGGGACATATTGATGGCTGAGAGTCTACTACTACATGTGGATGCGGTATTGAAACGTTAGTGTCGCCTACATGGGACTTTTCATTACCCAAAATTTGATGTCATTGTTTCAGCAGGCTGGAAAGCTTTCGTATTACCATACTTTCTACCGCTAGTGTTTCAATTGAATTATCAGGATTAAAACACCAGCAATATTTCATTAAACATTGTTAACTTGAACATAACTTGCCGTTGACCTGCATTCCTTATCATAGTATAGGAGAAATAATGCATTCTTATCAATAACACACAACCCAACTAAGTTTTTATTTTGGGCTATCCAAATGGGCCACCTTGTATTAGAGATTAGCAAAAGGTGGATTATGAGTTCCTTGCATCCCGCCAACCATGGCATAAGTCTTTTATCGTTAGCAGACTTGTATTACCGATTCTGTGCATTAACTTTGGCAGGCAATAGTTACAATATGCTTGTAATGGCAACAAAGGATGGCCGGGGATTGAACCTCATATCACTATCACCCCCATCGAAATAGCAGGAACTCTCACTTAATTTAAATCTATGCAGAATGAGAATGCAAGGAAGGTATAAGTGCAATAGCTGCCATTTGTCAACTCGAATCAATAATCTATTTATTCCAATCTTTGGATCAGTGGCTTTTGAAATGATTCATTTAGAACCACTTACTAAGGAAAGCTAATTAAGGTCTCCTAATACATGGGCAGCTTACAGATGTATTACATGGCGGCAGCTATTGCACTTACAACCGTTCTTTAATATTCACTCATGTGATTGAATTAAGACTCATTGATGTGCAGAGTGTGGTAGATGCCCCCACAGCCACACTATACTTGGGAGTCTGATCTATACAAATGACAGATAGTGCCAGGTAGCTTACCCTGGTGTGAACCTTTACCCTTTACCTTAAATTTCTAAATATAGCATGCTTTAATATGCTCACTTACAGTTACACATTCACTTTTTTTCAGTTTCTACACCGCTTGGTTTCACCAGAATGTTTTCTGTGATTGGTAAACTGGTTGTAAAACCACAATTCATGGAAAACATTGAGGAGGACTTCCATAGTGCAAAGTTTGAAGAAGATGACCTAAGGAGGAAGTTAGAAGGTATTGCGAGTCACTATTTCTAAGTAAACATTGGAAACTTTGGGTATTGTGGTACTTTGGATTTGCCAAATTTACCTTGTGCACCTCTGCCAAATTTGGAAGGCCAAAAAGTACAGTACATTCAACATTCGGGAAAGAACTCAGAAGTACTTCGGGGAATAGTGCATGATGGAATGGGGTTCAAATGGCGGCCGTAGCGATCAAAAAGGCAAACATCCAACACGCAGTTAGCAGCAAAAAAATTTTAGTATGCTGAGGTGGAACAATGTCCCAATATGTTAGCAGCGAGGGGTCTCTTGAGGGAACACATCTGAATGGCAGTTAGCAGCAGTGTCAAACCCTTTTTATCTCCTGACATCCGACCAGCAAAAATCGGCAGTGAAAAGATGTAAATTGCTGCTAATTGCCTCTCTGATGTCTTAGGGTTATAACCTTGAGATTGATTCTTGATTGGGAGTCATTTATTGCTTATTAGGAATTTATGGTCAAAAGTTCATTGATGGTAAGTTTAGGTCATTGATATAGGGACAAAAGTTTACATTTTACAATTTTTGTTGCACATGCTCTGGTGGATTTTGATGAAACTTGACTATATTGATCCTTGGGTAAGATTTAATATAAGATGTTGACTAAAGGTGATCCAGGAGTCTTATAAGGTCATGGATTAAATATTTTCAAAGTGCTGTTTCACACACTTTCATTGTGTTAAAGTGAGGGACATGTATTTTTTACCTCACAACTAGTTCACAAGTGCTGTATTCCCAATTATGTACTTAGGACTTTACCTCCAACTATAAATCTCAGTCTGTGCACATCATAGCTATTTAATTCTCTATTCCAGAGAAAAACCAAAAGAAGGGAAGCAATGCACCGCTTCACATCCCAAATGGGCACGCAAGCACGCCGCCTAACACGCACGTAAACGGTGGCACAGAACTGCGGCAGAGACTAGCCGAGGTGGAGAGGGAAAGGCAGGTCTTGGACAGGAGGCGGAAAGCATCCTCGTGGCAACGCAACGTGGGCTATCCGCTTCTGTGGATCTTGATGTTTTTACTTACAGTGCTGTGTTTGTTTATGGTGGGATGGAATGTGTTGCGCATGTTATTTGGTATCGGTTACCTACCGGTCAGCATTAAAGTAAGTTGAAGCAATAATACCATATTCTTTGTGATACGGCCTCAATTTTACGCAAATTTGAGATCATGGTATGGCTAAAGCAATAATGTGCGATTTATCAAGTGTGAAATATGCAATAAAAAAGAAATAAGGGAGTCTAGCACATTTTGCAGTGTGATTTTTGAAAATTAACAAAATCTATTCAGAGGGACAGGAGGAGATATTTTGAGGATACAAACTTCTCTCAATTTGCACTTGATCGGTTGTAGAACACCTACCAAGAAAGTTTTTAAGGTTTATTGGACAAACAAGTAAAAATGAAAACCAAAAACTATGTTTTGAACTTGACTGCTATCGTCCCATAGAAAAGCATGGCCTTAATTTTCTTACGTGCATGACAGAAAATGCAAAGTCATCATCTTAATGATTTTTTACATAGAGACAGCGTATTCAGCTTACTCACTTCAGGTGTGATCTTATACATTGGTAAGCATTCCAAATGTGCAAAAATCCAGATTTGAAAAAAATTGGGCAGTTCTTCTGGAAATATCCTCCTTTAAATTATCACATTCTGCTTAGATTTATCCATTTTTTTCAGGGACAGACCTTTTCTGGGGTGTTATCATAAGATTATATGTTTTGAAATCAAAAACATGTGACATACTATTTTTGTATGTTTTGTTACAGGAAGCTGGACTTGGTAAGGTATCACTCTCAATGCTGGGTTGGTTTGGAGCTCTCATTGAATCGGTGCTCATATTGTATCCTTACAATGGATGGTTGTATTTTTAGACCTTTAACTTTTAGTATTGCTGGTTGTTTGATGGTTGCCCTAAGTGTGCATTTCAGGTAAATGTTTGTTATTCCTTTCCAGTCATCACTGTACTAGCTATTGAAAAGCTCTTTTGATTGAAACATGAATTGGTTCGATATTTAAAGGGAGAAATCACAAATATAGTATATGGGGCATTTTCTAGAGCTGATCAGGCTTTCGTATCAAGTAGAGAACTTGGCACACTGAAATCGGGACAGGCACCATTAACCTCATTTATAACCGCCAACTAATTTGACATCCATATTTTTTGTGAGATAGATTTTGCCGTAAAGCTCTTGAAAATGCCCTATTTTAATACATATTTGTCACTTCTCCCTTTAAGTGTCCAACCAATTCATGGATGATGGGGTATTTCACAATACTTTCTAAAATCATAATGGGCCCCATACACATTTAATGTGAAAATTGGGGGTTACTGGTTTAATAATCATGCCTTGTGGGGCAACCTGTGCCACGGACATCTGAAGGTCTATATAGATAATTCCTGAATATTGCCACTCAGATGATGGATTAATACTGACAGGAAGGCATTTTTTTTTCACACAAAAATTGAAAGTCCCCAATTATTTTTGTTTTTTTAATTTTTCTTCTTTTCCTAATTATTCCTGCAAAATAGTAGAAAAACCTGTGGGTTACCCCCCTTAGCCAGTTGAGTATGATATATTTAGTTCATGTCACAAGATGTTGGACCTACTAACACTGTCCCCCATTTTGTTTCAAAATCTTGATACATCAATAGTTTTTGAGTTAGAATGTTTGCAATAATCCAAGGCTTGGCAAAAATACAGGTTCCAATATGACTGCAAAATTGTCCAAAGTTTAAAAAAAAAAAAACCATTATTTTTCCATTTGTTTCAAAGTCTGGACAGTATAAGTAGTAAGACTAAACCCTTAAGAGTAACTTTACACTTCGTTAGGCAAATTAAATCAGTTTTAACTTTTTGCTGTCCATAACCCAAAAAACCTAAAACTTAGAGAATATGATCTTTGCCATAATCATTGAAAATGATGAGATTCAAATATCGAGCTGGTATCTTTACCTCTCATGGCAGAGAGGTTTAAATTTCAACCACCCCTTAAGTTTGTTTCTGTGCCATGCGCGTCTGTGCCCATGCGCATGTGTGTGCATCTTATATTTTTGTTGGTGTACCCACATATGCTGTTAAATATCCTTTGCATTCTGTATAGGTCACCGAAAATGATATTTTGGAAGAATTGGCCATAGCTTAGCTCGCCATGCCTACTGTACACACAATGCAGTGTCTTTGTAGGTTCTTGCAAGACTTGGATTCTAAATTGGCCAGAGGGAACTCTTGAGAAGTTGGTGTACAGCTTATGTCCCCTTTTTTTGACGAAGCATATTGCTCATTTGTTATAGTTATTACTTTTTAATTATCTGTGTGTATACCTTTAAGTGGTACAGTACAGCTCTTGAAGACTTGAATGATATGTATTTTGTAGATATCATACTTCATGAACTGGTTTAAGGACAGTGTCAACCTGAGTTCTGCGGATATCTATTATTGGTTGTAACTAACTTGCAAATATTTGATTTTGTATGTAACGTATAAATATTTCTAGAAAGACAATTGGTGATGAACCCGATTGTGGCATAAGATTAATTAAAACTTTCCGTATTTTGAGAAAAATACTAAAAAAACATGATTGTGCCTCCAAATTGTTTCGACGCATAACACAACCAATTTGAATCTTTACATGATTTCTTATGTTATTTTTTTCGAAATCACGACAAATTTGTCTAGGTACGGTTTTTGTGTCGCCTGCCCCAAGGCAGAAAGACCATAGGGATCACTTTATCAACTGTATTGTCGGTTTGTGATGGATGTCTGTGGTGAATAAAAAAGGGTTAACAATTTGCATGTAATATCCAAATACTTTTGAGGATTTTAAACCAAACTTGGGTCACAGGTGCCACATGGCAACCCCGCACTTGTTTGATGAGGTCAAGGTCACATGCAAGGTCCAAAGGTCATGTGAGTTCAAGTTGTAAAATAGGCTGAAAATGTACATTGACCTCATTTGAAAAGTTGCGTTCAATTGGAACCAAACTTGAATCATCGGTGAACATGGGATCCCTCATTGTTGATGAGGTCAAAGGTCACATACCAAGGTCAAAGGTCACGTGAGTCAATTAAAATAGGGCGAAAAGGTAAATGACCTCATTTGAAAAGTTGAAGTTCAATGGAACCAAACTTGAATCATAGTGCACCCATGGGATCACCTCATTTGTCAATGAGGTCCAAGGTCCACATATGCAAGGTCAAAAGGGTCATTAGGCCTATCATTCCTAACCCGGACGGCAGCAGGCGACACAAGCGAGTCCCCGAGGACCGAGTATTTTTTTCATTCATTTTCTTAAATAGAGCTTACTTTTCGCAAATAGAAGGGAAAATGTCTAAAAAGTGTGATTATTTTACCTTTCTTTTCCAACTTTGAGTATATATTTTAGAATATCTTTAGTTGAAATCGACAAAAATGAATTGAGAAACCGTCCCTAGAGAAGAGACCGACTGCTATAGTAAGAAAGTTAAACCTTAGCTTTTACTTCGGTATTTTTGGAGTGTTACTAATCTAAAATTTGGCCACACAATTTTGCGAAAATTGAACATTGAGAAAATCCGTGTTTTAAGTAAAAAAGGGGCGGTTTTCACGCCATTTCAAGTGTCTCTTCTCACATAACTTTAATCTTTGAACTCAAAATTGACTATGTTGTGCAAGTGAGGACATAACTGCCTCAATGCAATTTTGAATCAACAATCCTTTGTCTCTAACTCTAGAAAATCAGAAGAAATTGAAATTTCATCTGGTCTAAATTAGCGCTTTGTTTACATTTTCCAATATTAATTTTCGTTGTTTTCAAGATGCGTTCGCGCAAAAGTCATTAAAAAAAACACGCGCACGCTTCATTACGGCATAAAAATTCACCGCCGACCGCGATGCTGGCGCCTGCGACGACGCGTAAATGTTCTTAAATTCCCCCGCCGTTAGACAGGCGGTTTTTTGTTGACTTTAAATGGTCAAAATAGTTGTTTTTAAATCGGCAAAAAATACAGCTCAGATTGTCTGCAGTGGATAACCTTTGTTGGTATCGATAGAACACAGGTTGAATGTTAAAATGGTGCAAAAATCCGAAATTTGTGTGAAAACAAAAGCACTAGAGGGTTGACACTACCCTTAAGTGGCTTTACATGTAGTGAAGCTCTGTTACATTACAATCTCACGCTGCTGTGAAAAGCCAGTGAATATCCTAAGATGATTGTAACTTATGCAAGTTGTAGATGAATAAGGCATATTGTTAACTAAACAGTGCTCAGTGAACATGTATATACTCCTGACCAGCTCGAAGTATGAAGTAGCGACGCGGGCGTATACATTGAAACAAAACCTACTTTCAGCGCGCATGTAGGTAGAGCACAATCGCACTGCAACTGAAAGGCAATGCACTGGGTGTACGTGCGTATCGCCACTTCATACTTCAGACGAGACAAAGTATAGTGAGATATAGTGTATAAATATATAGTGTTAGTGTGAGAATGTTTTTTCCTTGACCATAGTTTTTTAATCCCAGATTATTTCATTTGCATCTGCTGGTATGCCTCTATGTTGTTTCCCCATATCAAGTAGGATGATCCTCACTGGCAGTACACAATCTATGAATACCAAAGTGATTCTCAACTGTTCTGTTTTACAACTTTTATCTTAGCTCTGCCATTACCAGTACTATCCATAATATTAGGTATGTACATTATGGCAGGTATTCTAAAAGTGAGTCTAACCTTAGACCCGGGTTTAAACCATGGGTTAGTCCTACATGAAGGGACTTTTATTCCTTCCAACATACTCTAAAAATGTGTTGTAATGGGGGAAGAAATTCCCATGGATGGTCTTGTTCCATTCCTCATCCCTCCATGGGAATTTGTCTCACCCGTTACATTCAACTTTCACCAGCAGTATTTGAAAGGAAAAAAGGTCGCCTGATGTTAGGACTAACCCTGTTTAACCCAGGTTTAAAGTTAGACTCCTCTTCAGAATACCATCCTTAGTTTTTCCCCTTGTGTCCCCCGCCGAACAACGTTCGGTGACGGGGAACTACAAAATGGGCTCCGTCCGTGTGTCGTATGTCCGAATGTCTGTGAGAAAAATTTAACCTGCATGTCTGTGAATAAAATGTTAACCTGGAATGTCCGTGATAAAAATTTTAACCCTATGTGCTGGATCTTTGAAACAGTATCTCGAACACCCAAAATTCCTTCTCTACATGAAAGTCCATCATGGCATTCATCGTTTTTGCAATTTGAAAATGTGTGATACATGCGGGTTAGGTATGCAAATGAGCTAATTAAATATGCGTAATAACTGGATCGCTAAAACGGTACATCGAACACACAAAATTCCTTTGCTACAATGATAGTCCATCATGGCATGCATCGTTTTTGCAATTTTGAAAGTTTGATATATGCACTTAGGTATGCAAATGAGTTAAAAATTAAATAGCTACTTGCTGCTCTGAAACGGTCAATCGGATCGGCAAAAAATTCCTTCGCTACCTGAGACTATACTATTCTGGGGATGGTGTGAGGTGTTGGGGAGGGGGTTGGTTGTTGGAGAGGGATGGGGTTGTTGGGGAGGGGGTGGGGTGTTGCCGGGTGTTTGGGGGCAGGGGATGGTGGCGGCCAAGAATCCCAATTTCAGACGTCCGCCATTGGTTTTACCACGTAAAAGTGAACTCCTTGACGAAATTCTGATTTTTTATATTTGTCAAGGAATTATTTTCTTATTCCAAAACCGTTGGAGTGAAGATAACTCCACTGGAATGGTTTATTTGCTATTTTTTTTGTATGAATAACGAACAGGGACGAGTCGTATGTGGGTCATTGGAACACCAACTGACAGACACCACATCAAGCACGCCAAATTGGTTTGTGGTTTTGTCACTCAGTATTGCTGTATTTGCTTTTTGACATTTGGTGAGGTGCTATAATAAATGAGGCTTGGCCGACACGCAGGGTGTTGGAGTGAGGGGGTTGGGTATGCGGGGTGTTGGTGGGGGAGGGAGGTTGGGTATTGTGGGGTGTTGTGGAGGGGGTGGGATGTTGTAGGAGGGGATGAGGTGTTGGGAGGTAGTATGGGGAAGGAAAGGGGAGCCGTGTTATAGGGTATTGGAGTAGGGGGGGGGGTGAGGGGTTGTTAAGGAGGGGTTGGGGTGTTGCAGGGGGTGTTGGGGTTGAGGGTGGGAGGGGTTGTGGGGGATGAGGGTGGGGAGTTGTAGGGTATTGGGGAAGGGTTGGGGTTTTTCGGAGGTGTTGGGAGGGTGGCGTGTTGCGGGTATTAGGAAGGGGTAGGGGTTGAAGTTGAATTTATCGCATGTTAGTGATGCAACATTCGGCGGGGACATATTTTACGCATCGCGTAACTACGAGTTCGCACTGTTACCTACAGCAATTAGCACTACAAACTTTTGATTATCCGAGTTTTCTTAAACCAGCTCGATCAAGGATGCAACACAGAAACACCCTATGCTCATCCAACTAAAGGTGGTGACCTGAGGATGGTATGATTTTTATCCCCCTTCCGTATGTATATATGCATGTTCCAGTTTGGTAGGTTTTTGTTGTTCAGGCCTGTTCAGGGTCAATTGAAACCAACTTGGGTTAAGGTGCAATAAGGGTTCCTTCATATGTGATGATGTCAAAAGGGTCAGTGAGCTCATGTACATCTATCATTTGCCAGGGGATCATTGCAAGTTGCTTGCTGTCTTTTTCATGTTTTCTTCCTCAAAAGGAAGCATAGCACCAAAAAAACATCTGATTACAAAATTTTGATAAATCCGTCCGACGTTTTGGATTAGAAGAAGCAAAAAGTGTACTAAATGGGCCCATAGGAAATGTATGTTAATTAATGTGGTGGACCATATTAGAGATGTTTTTGATCAAAAAAAAAAAAAAAAATAAGAGGAAACATTTCCTGGAACCTTAAATTTCACTGGAAATAATAGTGCTGCAGCACCACGAGTTAAGAACGGTGGGGCCATTGGCAAAATAAGTATCTCAGGAAAATGGCCTTTTGAGATATTTTACCTTTAAGTTTGCCCCGTTTTGAATTTCTTATACATTACAAATTAGTTGTATTGCATACATATTAATACAGTTATCATATAGTTTCGTATAGCCATCAATTAAGGGTCGGTCAGTGATTTAAACCATTTCAGAATTACAACACAATTTGTCAATTACGAGTTTTGCCATATAATTAGGAAAAAGCGTTATGGCAAAATACACATGCTATATTCAATGGCCGAAACAAAAGATACTTGCAAAAGAAATATAATTCTTGCTAGGTGTTATCTACAAACATGTTAGCTTGATCTTATGCTTTTTTAGTTTGATCTGAGCATCTGTAGTCCCATTAAATTTGTATAGCCAAGACGGCACTCCTAGATATTTATATGGGCCAAAATACGTATCTCTGAGTTACGTAGTTTTGCCACATGGAATAATAAGCGATTTTGAAAACTGACACGTAACTAAGAGATACGCATTTTGCCGGAAAAATACCTTCAGCCTGGTAAAAGCAACCGAGTTAGGATATGCTATCTCAGAAAGGAAGCATTTCTGGACTGTACGACTTTGTGCATGAAGCAGCTCCCCGCAATTGCCAAATCACTTTACTCAAATGTCAAAGTTTCGAGTTACGTAGTTCTGCCATAAAATGGCCGAGAGCGGGGTACCGGGGCCGGAATAATAAGAAAAAAAAAAAATTGTCATCATAGCTAAATTGATCGTAGGGATGTTGGACCTTCAGACAACAGGTGATGACAAAATTAAAAGTGGTAGCAATGTGCATACCACACCTTTTTCCAATTGGACGCCACTTAAAGTCAACACACCTTAAAAAAAAAAAAAAGAAAACAGTTTGGTCTTTAAAATATTTTTCTTGTAAAGGGTTAGTAAAACTATTCCCAAAACTATCAATATGTGATGCGATCTGGGAAACCTCCACATGGTGAAAAATTTATATTTTGAAGATTTTGACTATCATTCAATTTGAATTAAAGTTTTTCCATAACTTTTTACTTCTGCTTCATGATACACATATCAAAAGTTATGCCTTAATCCAATCTGACAAAATTATAAAGTACAACATCACAGATTTTAAGATATTTTCTTTATTTTTCAAAATTGTCCTGCACGACATGAGGCTGGTTTTCCCAGATCACATCACATATTGCATGTGCCAATATTTTCCAAGATGGCTGACATCTTATTGACACCAACCTGACATCTTTTATAATATAGCCTAGGAAGATGATTGTGATTTAAAGATTTTCAGGGTCAAGGAGTTCAATAAAACCATTTTCAAAACTGTCTGATGAATATAAAATTAATGGAAGTTTCCATACCCCACTATTTTCTAAGATGGTTGACATACAAAAGGCAAAATTCCTTTATACCTCATACTATAGAGCACCTAGATTGATGATTTTGGTGACAAAGTGTATGTTTTTTAAGTCAAGGATTTCAACAGCAATGTTGTCAAAACTGTCAGGTGAGTTGTGAGTCATTTTATTCATGGATCACTAATGCGACACCCAAGATGTGACATCTTGACCACTCTATATGTATTCATCCCAAACATATATCTGGAATTGCATGGGAATTTTGATGTTTATGCCTGTGCTACTTTAATAGAAACTATTATTTGTTTCTTTCAGATATGTCAAGAGTAAAATGGCCGCGAATTTCAAACACTTAAATGACCATGGTCACGTGTACACCTGTTGGTATTCAATATTTTGGGCTTTCGTTCATAGGGACCCTAAAGCGCAGTTAGGAAGTTCCAAGGAGGAGTTACTGAGGATTTTGAGTTGGTATTAATTATCCAGCATCTGGGTTATTATATTTTATCACTTTGTCACATTCAGGCTGACATTGTAGTAACTCTAACCCTCTTGGGTACTTGTATTAAAAATATTGGGCTTTCTTGGAAAACAGTTATATATGGAAATAAACATCACTTTTGTATTTATCTTACAGTTTTGAAAATAGTTTTATTGAACTCCTTGACCCAGAAAACACTTATTTTGACACCAAAATCATCTTCATAGGTTATATAATAAGAAATATATGGTTTCCTTAGATGAGATGTCGGCCATCTTGAAAAATAGCCTTGTATATAAATTGTCATGACTCAGACAATTCTGGCAATTGACCCAGACAACATAAATTTTGACACTAATTCGCTATAGTAGCGCTATTACCTTTAAAATGGCGGCCATTTTGGAAAATGTTGGTTTATGCGAATTGCCATCACTTTTAATTTTGTCATCACATATTTTCGTGAACTACACTACCCAATAATCGATTTTAGCTATGATTGCAAATGTTATTATTCGGGCCCTGGTTGGTAGAAATCTAAGGCCCTTTATCACCTCATACTGCAGCACTATAATGAGAAAAATATGAATTTCTTCTGATACCAAAATTTCAATTTTGGTGGAGTGGGGGGGGGGGGGGTACGGGGTTTTTTTTTTTTTTTTTTTTTGGGGGGGGGGGGGGGGGGGGGGTAACGATGTTGTCGATCGGGTCACCACCTTTAATGGGGGATAACCCATGGTGGGCCTTGTTATTTTACAATAGTTTGTTGACAAAATTCATGCACACTTATGAGTGATATAATTAATTTGTCCTCATCAACTCGGGAGTGAGATACCCAAAACTCCCATTCACTACCCAAGTTGTGAGGATACATTTCTTTGAGATTTGCTTCCGTGGATCTTTGGACCCACAAATCTTTGTTTGTGGGTCCTTAGTAGTGGGGTTTTGAAGCCAATGGTTTTGTTAACTGCGTGTTTATCTTATATTGTATTGTCTTGAAATTTCACATGTGTGTTTGGATGACGTGGGAAAATAATGCAGCGTTTTCGTTTGGCGATAATAAGGTTGTGAAAGCCAAGTTTAGGGTCTAAACAAACAAATTGGTTGAATTTGGTTTGTAGCGTTCTCTACAGCCCGTTTGGATGTGTGTTTATGACTGGTTTGAAGAGATTGATAATGCCTGTTATTCCCCTTTTTTTTTTTTTTTTTTTTTGGTTTTTTTTTTTATTTTTTTTTTTTTTTTCCTTGTTTTTTTTTTTTTTTTTTTTTTTTTTTTTTTTTTTTTTTTTTTTTTTTGTGTGTGTTTATCCTCTGTCCCTAGCTGCTATGGTGTGGCTACAGCTAGCCTTGATGCATTTGCCTGTTTTGTGTCTAGCCGTGTCCTTGTCATTTGTTTCTTTACAACTTCGTAGCTACAGACCGGTCCATCAAACATACAATCACCTACAACTTATAACAAATAGTAACTCTGCAATTTTTGCCAGATATTTTGACGTTCTTTGTTAGACGATCCTAAGCTAAATCCTAAGCTTGTATTTCCATCCAATTTGATGGACCCTAAGTGGAGATATTGTCAGTTGAACACAAAGATCCATACCACTTGGGGCCAGTTTCACCTGAAGGTTCAAGAACCTAAAAGGTATAAGGTGTGTAGCTCATTGTGGGATTAAAAGGCTATTTCAACAAAAGAATATTTTTGTACAGATCAGAGTGAAAGTATTATCATGCACTTGACAAGTTAATATCTTATTTTCAGTGATCGCCACCAAAAATTATTACGTTTTTGGGGTGATGGAGGGGACTCGCTCCTAGCGGGACAATAATCATGGAAATTCAGGAAATTTGGGGATTTTGAACCTGGCTGAAACTATGTAACAGTCGCAAAGTCTGTTTTTAGGACAATGCGTGGACACGCTCTAACATTGCGAGGGAGACAATTTAACCCTTCCGCCTCTTCCCCACTGCCTCAAGATGCCAGAGTAATATGATGAAGAAAGCAATTTTCAAAAAGTAGAGCAATAAGGAAATGATGTTGTTGTTTCGAGGTCTCCTCATTCTACTTCAACAAAAGTGTTTTTATGTTTCTTTCTACCTTCTCTGACCCCTGAGTAAGCTGAGACCAAGACTATTTCGAATGAATTTCCAAATGCTACTGTATTTATTAGCATTGCGACATATCAAAGTATATAAATTATATTATATCACAAGAAACAGCCCGTTTATAACTATGTTTTAATTTTCATTTTCAATAAAAATGTCTTGAAGGTGCTTCAATGCAACTATTGAGTCGATATCAGAATCCGGAAACTGGGCCCACCGTTTTTCAACTGTCTCAATAGCCATAACTCCTGAACCATACCCCCAATTAACACCAACTAAAAATCTCATGAAAGCTGGAACCCACGCCAATAAAGAATCAGTGAAACTCAGATGAATGAACTTCATGTTGGGCCAAAAACTAATCTTTGATTGTATAGTTTGTTTTGGGACAGTCTGTAGGGTCACAGACTTCACTCACTCTACTTCTGGAAGAGGATATTTGAACCAACTATTTTAAACATTCTATATTTAAAAATTCAGTAGGGCCTTCTTCTCAATATCCTGAATGTTAACTTAAATATTTAATTATTTTCATATCTCATTATTAGAACTCAAGCTTAGCCATAGACCACAATCAATTTTCCCCACAATTCTTGTGAAAATTAAGGGCTGCAAAATTGTTATTCTGGTTTTTCATACCAGGACAAAATCAGGCGTGGCGGCCAAGCTTCATTCGTAGCGCAAACTGCCGAACGAGTCATTGGACGAGCCTGACCAGTGAAGTCACGGTGCGCGTTTATAAATAGAGCAGTGAGTGGCCAGTGGGTACAATTCCCGTACAGGGTCTCGCCTGATCTAATTGCCTTGCTTTAGTCGTTGGTGCGATAATTGTGCTGCAAACTATCATCAAATCGTTTTTAAAAGACCGGACCTGAGAGATTGCTACTGCGTTCAACGAATCCTTCCACGGTGGTGCATAGGCTTAAACTTGTTTACCTACCGGGCCCTGGTACTGGGCCTCAGCTATAAATACGCGGTGACCCTGCGATTGACCATGAGGTCAAACCATACTCGTTCAAAAGGATCCCACCGTTTTTACGCTATACTTCCCTACAAAAAAATACTTAGCACTGGAGTTGATTCTTCACTCCAACGGATTTTGAGTGGAAGCAAATATTGATAATAAACATATTTTTCGACTTTAGAATAGTTGTCAAGTTTTTCGATGTTACGTGCTTAAACTATGGGAACGGCAAAACGACGCTATCTTGGCCGGCCCCCCCTGGACAAAATGAATTGATCTTGATAACATACTTGCTAATTCAATTTAACATTACATTACGGTACAGTAACCTGGGACAAATCTTCATCCCGAGTAAACTTCAGTCTTCACTTGACCCTGGGACCTGACCATACTTGGTTTTTCAACGTTTAGACTTTCTAACTAATGGTTATTTATATGTTGCAAGTCATTTTCATCTTCTTAGGACCCTCTTAGTTGTGGGAGTTATAGTAGCTGAACAATGCTTTAGTAGTCAGATACAAGTATGTAGAGCCTACCTTTCCTCACAACATTTGTTTATATACCTGAACACACATTTTATTTTTGGAAACATTATGTACATTAACATATGAATACTCGATATATAAGTCACAAAAACTATAATCAGGCCCTTAATTATATTACATTATTATCTTATTTTATGTGTTTGTGTACTTTGGCATCATTTGAGAAAAACACCCTCAAATTGAATTAAAGGAGCATTATGCAATTTGCAAAAGGTTATGAGTTGCACATTGTGAGTTATTTTAGTGTATTTTTTGTTTTGGGGAGTTATGGATTGAGTTCAATTGATGAGTTTTGTTTCGTTATAATTAATTATAATTGAGCCCATCAATGAGTTTTTAGAGGTTATTTGTTAGTGAGTATGAATGAGGTCATTGAATGAGTTTATGTTGTTAAAGTCTTTGGGTGAGTTATGAAGTTCATCAACCAGTTAAGAATTTTTGAGTTTGGTTTGGTGGTTGTGGCATTCATTGATTGATTATGTTTTAGAGGTTTTTTGGTTTTGGTGAGTTATGGATGGGTTTCACCAATGATGAGTTGTTTTTAGAGTTTTATCTGTTGTGCGATATGATAACGTCAATTGATTAGTTTAGCTTGAGTTCTTTGGTGGGGTGATCGTGAAAGCCCCCTGGGACGCGCCTTGTAATCTATTAAAAGGCCATTCCATCAGTATTTACCTTTTTAAGGGGCAATTCCAATTTCATCAATGTACCATTAAAAAGAGGCTTTCCTCCCAGTTTACCAATTAAGGGTCATTCAGGCCATTTCTCATTTACCAATTAAAGGCTTTCCTCCATTTGGCCAAGGCCCATCCATCAGTTACCTTGGAACGGGTAATGCAAAGTTATTTAAATTAAGTGCCATTTCCTTCATTTAACCATTAAAGGGATTCCTTCATTGTCCCCTCAACGAAGGTCGGGAGGGATCTATAAAATGGCTCCTTCGTATTCCGTTCCGCCGTCCGTGCCGTATGTCCCCTCCGTCCGTCCGTTAATGTCCCGTCCGTATTGGCCCGTCCGTATCGTCTGCTAAAAATGTTAACCCTAGAACATTTAGGCATATCTTTTTTTCTGGGATAGCTAATTAGCCAAACTTTGTATATTGTAGGAGGGAACCACCTAACTCACCAAGTAATTCATTCCCCCAGGGTCCTCCCTCGGGTCTGACAGGGGTGGGTGGAACAAGGATCAAGGAAAAGGTGAAGATTGCACATAAAGGTCAACCTGTGTACATTTATCTGGATTCTGTAAGGGACTACTATGATTAACTTCTGTGGAAAGAAGGGGGTTGTTGATGAGATTTCTCGACCTGATTAGTTTGGTGTAAATATTCTCAAGAAAACTAGCTCTTTGCATATTTATATGCAATTTTTCCCGCAGCTTGTTTACAATTTTCTGGATCTGTAAGGTGTATAAAACGTGGTGGACTGACCGCGAGGATCTCTTGACCTGATTAGATTTTGGGCTCATTTCGGCAATAAATTAATGCAAATGCTAATTTAGTTGCAAAATCTTTCTCACTTCTTAGTGCTGCGACAGTCGGTCGGGGACATATTTTTATACGCATCGCGTAATACGAGTTCGCCTTGTTTACCATGAAGGGACATTCCCCAATTTACTAATTATTAAAAGGGTATTCCTCCATTACATGTGAAAGGGACAGTCCCAAGTAAAGGGGCAGTAGGGATGTTTCTGAAGGGTACTATGATAATTGGATGAAAGAGGCATTATGTATGTTCAAAAAAATTATGACAGGAATTATTTTTTTTTTTTGCACCATTTGAAGAGCACACCCGCCCGGGTTCAGTTGACCCCTCAATACTTGGTACTACACTAACTTTGCTATTTTGCCAAGCGATTTTATGTCCACCGTGACATATCCTTTTGTTCAAAACTGTCTGCCAACCAATAACTTTTCTTAGGTGTCTCATGACATTGCGTCTCCAGAGATCCTTCCAGTTCCTCCATACAAGTGGGTCTTATACATCATTGATGCTCTCGTTTTTCCTTGCCAGACCGACCATTCATTAGAAGATGGTATGAATTCACCATGCTGATGTCTTTAAAGGCAATGAGAAGATTTCACATACCAGGTGTCCCTAAAACTTGAATGTACTGATTTTTGTCCTTATGTAAGGCTTTTTAATACTAAATTTTCCTCTATACAGGTGTAACTAATTATGACCTGATGGGTGAGTTTGGCCAGCTAGACTGGCTGGCAGAACTTTATCTATTCTTTGGCTACAACACTTGCGGAGCTCTCACCTCCGCCTGTCTGCGCACAAGTTCACATCACTAGGTGCGACATAAGGATCATGGAGCGTGTGACGACCAACTAAGAAAAGTACGCAAACAGAGCCAACATTTCACAGCCGCTGATCCTGGAATCGGGCAGATATCGGGAACTTTTATCCAACGTATGGCACAGTGACCACCACCATAATAATAATTAATCTAATGGAGCATAAGTGAACCCCTGGGTCTCGGAATGATTTGAGAAAGGGGTGTGTTGCTACTTGCCGAAAAAATGATTGGACAGAGAGATTGACCATGGTTTCAGGTACCTGAGGTAAGAAAAATTGCTTGTGTTAGGAAGAAGATTTAAAATGATGAGAGGGCCTCAAGTGGCTTTCTTCTGGCTAGCCAGAGATCATGCACGTATCCTTAATCCTACTACATGAGATTCATCTTGAATGAATAATGAGATAATTCAGACACAGACTTAACCATAATCAAAGGGATAAGATGTGCTGGACATACCCATACTGGTGTTGGGTCAATACAGAGCATAACCCCAAGGGGATTGTATTCCTTTATCTTATGTAAGGTGGACACAACTGAAAATGTGCTGTAGCATCAAGAAATATGCAAAGATTTGAAGGATGCGAATGCTTACCCTTCCTCATCCATGGTTACATGATTTGAATTGTATGTTACTTTCGATCTCAGTACCAGCTAGATGCTGCATCATTAATAATAGGAAATGAAAGTCAGAGCTGCTACAAAAATTAGTCCCAAGTAGAAGGGTGATGCTCCTCCTTATGTGTGTGCAGTGAAGACAAGGCATTTATACATTGCTGAGCTCGTCTATGAAACGATCTTCAAATACAATCTATTTTCCCATGGGTTAAAAGAAATTATATTAAGAATTTGGGTATTACATGTGTGTGTGTATATTCGTAAATATTATAAAACTACACGTGTACACTTGTTCTTGTGTATCCATCATCGACTTGAACATGACTTACTAGTCTTACAACATCCCTCTATACAACCACTGTTGGTACATCTAGGTATAGTATCACAAGATAGGACTTGTCATAGGTAGGTGATTCAGGCTTTTAGGTTAATATGAGTTTTACAGCCAGTTTGAACGTCTATCAAGTCCAATACAATACCCTTTGTTCCTTGATTGCGTCTTTTCAATTTAGGATTAACCATCTCGTTTAGTGAGGATCATAGCACAGCACTCTCGAATGGTGATGGCGGATTCAGATTTGATCGCAGGGATATAGTACATATTCCCTGTCTGGCGTAGATATTATCAAGGAATATTGTCACATATCCATCTGAATGTACATACGTAAAGGGCCTGCTTTGTCCTAACCATTGACATTCATTGAACTGTGTAATTCACAACTCCCACGTTGCCTACTCTAGCCCCTCTCACATACCCATTACTGTGTGGTGTGTGCTATCATTCAGTGGGATCTGTATACGTGTCCTATTTATTAAAGTGCGAGGAGGGTTATCAATCCACGATTCCCTTGATATGGAAATCACACCATTTCAATAATGAACCATAATCATCCTATATATAAATAGTTTTCCAAGTACCCCCTTATCAAGACTCAAAATCTGCATGCGCAAACCATTAGGATCTTGAACTCACTTTTTGGGTGGTGATACACCCAAATTCTTCATATTCTCAACTTCTGACCTGTGTATAAATCTCCCAGTGCCTTGGTACATATAGCTAGATTCACGCTATCCTATCCAACCGCTGCAACAAGTCATCACCATGTAATTCTCTGGTTGTGGTTAAATATTACCTTGAACCCCTTTAGGATACTACATCTATTAAAATCCACACCCTATTTCGCCCACACACCTTGAGGTCGCGCTCTTCCCCTTTCATAGGGATCCTCTCTTCCTCCATAACTCCTACAAACTAGCCTACATACCACACACCCCACACCCCAGACACCGTCATCTCCAACTACAGAGTGTTTCTCAGTTTGACCAGAAAGTCAGCAATTGAAATTTAGGGCTTTTGTCGCCAGGCTTTGTCGACAATTGTCGCGACCTGCTTGGGTACATATGCTGGATCAGACAGGCATAAGTGACTAACTAGATGTCGATAAAAATCTAGGTTAAAATACCGTTATATAGCTTCAAACTGAAAGGGGGGGGACGGGTGCGACACAGAATAAGAAGGTCGCGCACTTGTCTGGCCACGACGCAACTTGCTCTAAGATAGATGTTTAAAGGTCATCTAGTGCATGTTGTAAGGAGTGGGGCGTTCTAGCGCGTGTCGCCAATACGATGTTTGGTGTTGTGGCAATCACATAGTCCCAGGGGGTGTACACTGGTGTCATACGTAAAATGGGGGTGTGTGCGTAAGGCGGGATCATCGCTACCATTAAATGACGTGCTCACGATACGTCGTGACTCAGTAAACGACTACTGGGCACGAGCAATTTGAGAATCCAATTATATGAGGAGCTTGGAATGTCGGAATCTGCACATAGACACAATCACGACTGACTCGTGAGCGGCTCTGGCTGGGAACGTGACGGAACATTCAGTGGCAGACTCAAGTCTGAAATATGTCTCAACCAGCGTTCGCATCAGGGTGAATGGGGACAAAAAGGTAAAAATGTAATGGATGCACGAAAACGTGGAGACTGTCGGGGTAATATTAACAGGGTAGGCTGCAGTACGTAGTGGGTGGGCAGCGCAAAGCGACAGAATGGTATGGGGGGTTGTTGGTGATTAACTGCAGAGAGTAGTGTGGGCGCGGGGTTATCTTCTGATATTAAGCGCTGCCCACCGCCTCAACGCCACCCCGCCATGACACAGCCCATGCGGGGTGGCGCACACGCCTGGCAGACTCCTCACCCTTGTTGCTGCGTCATGCGATGTTCAGGGGCTGAATTTTGTTCCATTCACGCACTACAATAGGCCCATGCGCTTACAGTAGTCACGTGCGTGACTCGCGTCGATGACAATGCCAAACATGAACATGGCGGACTCCTAGTGACGTAAAATCGTTTTAGACTTTTGGCGACACTGACCCCCCACCCCCCGCGACGTCGTCTTGAAATTTTGACGATTGTCGCATAAATCCAAAACTCGACAACAACCTTATTGACAATTACAAATTGAATAGTAGTAAGAATTGACTGCGTTTTGTCACCCTATTCTGTTGAATATCTATTTCGCTCAATGGTGGCTACATAATGTTGTATATGTTCCTGTATCGGGTCAATTATGTCATGGCATGTTTGGAGCGATGGTTATGGATGACCCGATTCACTAGTTCGGAGTCCATTTAACATCCACATATCTATATGATTGAGGAAGATATTTTAAACAAGGGCTATCTAACGGTTCGTTCTACTATGCTACTGCCACCATCGCAAGTTAATTGAAGGTGGACGGATAATTTGTAAGCATGACCATGTTTTTTTGTATGTTACAAACACTCGACAGATATCACTCAAGTTTTGTATTTTTATTGTAAATCTTTGGCATCCTGATACTCACAATATAGTGGGGATATCCCCATGTCCTCACTTTATCTTTGATTGTAATACCTATTACAGTCCGACGTGCGCAATGATACCTGTCTGATTTTTGAATATATGGTCACAGTGAAGTGAAATGCAAAGTGAGGAACAACATTGAAGCCAGAAGACGAAAAAGTGGTCATTAATTTACTTTGTAACATAATTAGGTCACAGCAATAGCTCACAACGAGGACTTTTTAAAACACACAAGTCTACAGCCTTGAGTTTTACTTGTGTGTTAGATGGTCACAGAAAAGGTGAAAACAACAACCAAGACTATATACAATTAAAGTCCACAAGTATTTGTATGGTCCACAGTAGAAGGTGAAACATAAACTTGACGATGAGACCTATGAGTTTGTTCACAGCCTTCAGTTTGAAAACTGAACGATAATTGCGGATTTCCCCATGCACATACCCCCTCAAGTTGTGTTAGGAAGGCTCATCCTTGGCCAAATTTGGTTACCTTTATTTACCAATTTCTCTAGTAGTTAAATGTAAATGAAGGGGATCAAATAGAATTCCTATTGCTTTCTAGGGTCATTTGAATAATAATATTGTATACATTGTGCGGAGTTTGCAGTTTCATTCCGCCTCATTGGTAGACCATTAGTGCGTGTTTGTTTTCATTGATTGGATTCAACCAGATGAAACCACACAGCCAAATGGGTTCAGAAAAATGTTTATTCAATTATTTGTCCCTTCATATCCCTTTGGCCAGTGCTACGAGGCAGGTCGATCCACGGGGGCAATTTCCAAGTCGTCCCGCCAGAGGGCAAAATTTGTAAATCGTCCCGGTGATTTGCTTCAATTAACTCTAAACTTGACAAAAGGCCACGCGTAGGCGCGCGAACTTCGAATTTTACTTTTTAATTTTTTGCGGCAACTGCAAGAGCAGAGTTTCAGCCATTGGCAACATTCAGGAATTGCAAACTCAACCATTGTCTTATTTTGTTTCTTAATGTTAGGCATGCATTTACATATAATTTAAGTGTGGTACAAGTTAATTCATATTTTGGAAGTTTACGAGAGAAAGCAGAAAAACTTGTAGCAATTATCCTTTTGCTATAAATTAATAAAATCCAAAATGATTTTCCTATCTTTGCACCATACGTTAGATAGTTTATGCCATTTATCTGATGACTTTTGACTTGATGAAGAAAAATATAATTTTTTTGTTGATACAAAATGATCCAGGAGTAACCCATCACA
Organism: Ophioderma brevispina; assembly: GCA_023653785.1. NCBI lineage: Eukaryota > Metazoa > Echinodermata > Ophiuroidea > Amphilepidida > Ophiodermatidae > Ophioderma > Ophioderma brevispina. The sequence goes on from JAMKCH010084766.1 coordinate 40,584, forward strand.
AATTGGTATTTTATTGGCTTTGTATCTGCATTTGAACTTGAATAAAAAAAGTAAGGTAAGACCTTAAGATTTATTTTGTATGCTTTTGAACTATTCCCCAAGTTTAACTCATTATTTGAGGACACTAATTAAATAGGTTAGATAAGAAACTAATTTTTAAATTATAATAAGATGTAAATGCCCAACACAGCGTACTGAGAACACATTGTGTTATTGATATTTCTGTGAAAGATAATTTATATTGAGTACAAATAAGCTGATGATCGTTAAGTTGATTGTTGGTTGTTTTTTCCCTTTTACAGTTGTGATTATTTGAGAGCGTTACCAAAATTATATTCCATGTTGCCCATGGCAGTCATTAAAACTTCTCTAGCCATTTTCGCTGCTGGTGGCATACAAAAATCAATGTAAACTCAAAAACTAAAGGGTTTTATCAAACTCCTCTATAGGATCATAGTATGTACGCTAAACAAGTTTTGTGCCAAATTTGAAAGTCAATAGGGCAAAAAAGATGTAGGCCAAAAAAGGCAGAAGCGTGTAGGCCTAATGTGATTAATCAATTATGAAATTAATTATTGCAATTTTGTTTTTTAATTTAAAATTTACAATTCTATTAATAAACTATTTTAAATTAAAAACAAAATTGTTGTAATGGGTAACTTTTACCCCAAAATTAAGTTATTTTTGTAATTCTCTTAATATTACTGCTTGAAAAACAATTGAAAAAAGAAAAGAAAACATAGATGCTTGAAAAACCACATACAAAAACATAAGGAATAGTCTTTCTCGTGCGATGCTGTACACTTCGATCAACCATAACATTTCAACGAAATGTCCGATTTTCACCAAATAAAAAGTAAATACCTGAAAGTTGTGAGAATTCAGAAATTAGAAAGCTACAATTTTGATCTTTCAAAAACAAACTGGCACCATGTCCCCCCCCTTACGACAACCATTTCACTTCTCTCCAGCAGTTCCCAAAAACCCCAGTTGAAGCATATTCAGTTCCCTTTTCGGAAATTTTTTGCCTCAGAAGCTGAATTTTAGCAAAAATTTCGCTCGAATCCTGCAAATTTCTTAAAATTGTCAGTTCCCAAGCCCCTACTTTCGGAGGGGACAAATCGTTCAACAAGCCCCAAGTTCGGAAATTGGGGCCACACTTCCCTACCTGAAAAAGTTGAGTGCCCACCCCTCCCCGGGACAATATTTCATATTATTAATCAGCTCTAGGGAATGTTTGGATCATTCAGCAAATTATAGCATTAGAGGTTAAATGATGACATTGGAGAGGTGTTAATAGCCGTTTCAGTTAGAGGTACTATTTGTTACTCGTAGTTGCCCAAGTCTGAAACCTTGAGCAAATCAAATGTTAGGCAGATTGATATTTCAGGTTGTACTGTGAGTCGGGCCCTTAAAGACTGACTCAAAGATTTCCAAGGAGGGCGCCCTCATTTCAAACAAAATTGCGGTTGTGCCCATAGATGTACATAATGTTGTCCATTAACAACTTAATCACAGTGTAAAAGAGCTAAGCTCAAATTGAAGTTCCTTCATATAGAAAATCAGAAATTATTGTTATGTAAAGCTGGAAAACCTAGGAGATTTACTACATTTGATTTAGAGCGCCATAAGAGAAACTGTGGAGGTCATGATCATGTTTCATATGGTGCGTATTTAGTGAAGTTGTCTTTATTGTTCAGGGATTAAACACAGTTGTGAATATATCTCAAATGCAGACAGAAGTAAGACAGTAAATAGATACCTGTCTGCGCCTGATTGCATCAAGTTTTTTATTATGTTATATTTATGATACTAGAAATTAAATAATCAAAAGTCTGTGATCTCACAGCAAAAAGTGCTTCGTTCAGACGTTAGATTCGCGAGTTTGTCAGTTTCCTCATCTTTAATGCATACTCACAGAAACAAAAGCTTTGTATCTATGCCCAACATAACAATAGTGACATTGTCTATAGTGAACTTAAAATACCATAACCCAAATGAAAAATTAATGCTTCAGTAAAAGCAACTCATAATCTTAAGTGATGTACAAACAACCTGCCAATTGTCTTTGCTTCAGAGTTTAAAAGAAACCCTCAAACTATGGTCCATATCACTATATCCAGCCCAGTTTATAATATGATAGCAGTGTTTAAGCAAAAGCGTTGACTCCTTAATGACAGCGTAAGTCGTGTCACTCGTGTGCGATCAAAGACTTCTATACACTCACAAAATCTCTGCACAAAATACCTGACCAAATACGGGACCACCACTGCACGAGATAGGACATGGACCAGAGGTAACTAACGTTGCGATGATCCTGAGGCGTTGCTTTTGTAAAGAACATTTTCTTGTTATGGGTTATACCTGATGATGAAACCTGAAGTAAAGCTGAGACTGAACAACAAGACTATTTCGAATTGAATTTCCAAATGATACATGTATTTATTGCAATTTGCGACATTATAAAGTATTAAATATATCACAAGACAAATCAGAACATATCCTATTTTTTATTTTCTTTCAATATAAAGAATGTCTTGAAGGTGGTTTTCAATGGCAACTTTGTCGATATCAGGATAGGCCGAAACTGGCCCAACAGGGTTTTCAACTGTCGCAATAATTAGCATAACTCCTGAACCAGGACCCCCAAATTACACAAACTTAAAATCTTCATGAAAGCTGGAAAAACACTCCTAAAAAGAATCAGTGATGAAATTCAGATGAGATGATTGAACTTCAATTTTGGCCAAAAAAATTAATCTTTGATTGATAGTTTTTTGGGACAGTCTGTTAGGTCAAAGAATCACTCACTACCTATGAAAAGAGGAAATTTTTGAACAAACTATTTTTAAACATATCTATATTTAAAATTTCAAGTAGGCCTTTCTTAATAATCATAATGTAACTTAAAATATTTATTAATTTAATCATATCTCTTATATAACTCAAGCTTTAGCCATATACCACAATCAATTCCCCACATCTATGTGAAAATTAAAGGGCTGCAAAAAATTGTGTATTCTGGTTTTCCTACCAAAGGACAAAATGAATTGATCTTGATAACATACTTGCTAATTCAAATTAAACAGTTACTACAGTTACAGTAAACCTGGACAAATATCTTCATCCCAGAGTAAACTATTAGTATTCACTTGACACTGGGGACTTGACCATACGTGGTTTCAACTTAGGACTTTCCAACTAGAGCCGTGGTTTTAAATATTTCAAGTCATTTTCATCTTCTTAGGACTCTTAGTTGTTGGAGTTATATTAGCTGAACAATTGCTGTAGTCAGAAAAAGTATGTAGAGCCTACATTTCCTCAACAAAACAACATTTGTTATATACATGTAGTGAAACATAATTGATTTTTGATGAAACATCACCCTCTCGGGCCTCCTTCAACCTCCCCTGCCAACATTCTCCCCCCCCCTCCCTTGCCCCTTCTCTTATTTTTAATTAATATAACAAATAGTGAATACTCGGTTATTATATATGTCACAAAAAACTATGATCAGGCCCTTAGACTATTTAAATTATTTATCTTATTGATGTGGGGTGTACTTTTGCATCATGTGAGGAAAAACACCCTCAAATGGAATTATGACAGGAGCATTTTATGCAATTTTCAAAAAGTTATGGAGTTCATTGATGCGTTATTTTAGAGTGTTTTGTTGTTTTGGGGAGAGTTATGGAAATTGAGTCATTGATGAGTATGTTCTTTAAGTATAAGTTAATATAAATGGAGCCCATCAATGGTTTTAGAGTTATTGGTTAGTGAGGTAATGAATGGAGTTCATTGATGATTATGGTTGTTAAAGTCCTTTGGGTATGAGTTTTATGGAGTTCATTCAACCAGTAAGAATTTTTAGAGGTTTTTTGGTGAGTTGTGGCATGCATTCATTGATGGTTTGTTAGAGGTTTTTTGGTTTGCGTGAGTTATGGATGGAGTGCACCAATGATGAGTGTTTTTAAGAGTATCTGTGGTGAGATGGGATAAAGTTCATGATAGAGTTATGCTTTTAGAGTTCTTTGGTTGGGGTGTCGCGAAAAAGCCTGGTGACCGCCTTGTTATCTATTAAAAGGCATTCTCCATTATTTACCTTTTTTAAAGGGCAATTCCATTCATCAATTTACCAATTAAAGGGCCATTCCTCCAGTTAACAATTAAAGGGCCATTCAGGCCATTTCTCAGTTACCAATTAAAGGGCATTTCCATCATTTGCAAGGGCCCATTCCATTCATTACCTTGGAAGGGTAAGCAAATTTATTTAAATTTAAAGTGCCATTCCTTCATTACCCCCTTAAAGGCCATTCCTTCATTTACCAATTGAAAGGGACATTCCTCAAGTTACTAATTATTTCAAAGGATATTCCTCCATTTACCAAATGAAAGACATCCCAATAAAGGGGGCATTATATGAGTTTCTGCATGGTAAAGATTATAATTGGATTAAAAGGCATGATGTCAATTTTCAAAAAAATTATGACAGGAGAAATGTATTTTTTCACCATTTGAAGAAGAGCACCCGGGTTCATGTTGACCTCAAATAACTTTGTACTACACTACATTTTCTATTTTGCCAAAGCATAATTTTTATGTACATCTGGAATATCTTATTTGTTCAAAAACTGTCTGCCAACCAATAACTTGTCTTAGGTGGCTCATGCATCATGACCGTTCCAGAGATTCATTCCACTTCCACAATTCCGGGGGTCCTATGCATCATTGATGCTCTCGTTTTGCTTGCCAGACCGACCATATCATTAGAAGATGGTAGAGCTCTGATTAGACCCATGCTGAGGTCTTTAAAGGTGCAATGAGAGATTTCACATAACAGGTGTCCCTAAAAACTTGAATGTACTGATTTTTGTCCTGATGTAAGGCTTTATTAATACTAAATTTTCCTCTATACAGGTGTAACTAATTATGACCTGATGGGTGAGTTTGGCCAGCTAGACTGGCTGCAGAACTTTTATCTAATCTTTGGCTACAACATCTTATTCGGAGCTCTCACCTCCTCCTGTCTGCTCAACAAGTTCACATCAATGGTGCGACAGAAGATCATGGAGCGTGTGACGGACCAACTAGAAAAGGTACGCAAACAGAGCCACATATCACGACCGCTGTCCTGGAATCGGGGCAGAGTATCGGGACTTACCAACGGTATTGGCACAGTGACCAACCAGAATAATAATTAATCTAATGGATGCATTAAGTGAACCCCTGGGTTCTCGGAATGATTTGAGAAAGGGGTGTGTTGCGACATGCCGAAAAAATTGATTGAGAAGAGATTGACCATGGTTTCAGGTACCTGAGGTAAGAAAAATTGCTTGTGTTAGGAAGATGATTTAGAAGATGGTGAGAGGTTCAAAGTGGCTTTCTTCTTGGCTAGCCAGGAGATCATTAAGATATACTTAATCTACTACCATGAAGATTCAGTCTTGAATGATAAGTGGGATATTCAGACACAGACTTAACCATAAATCAAGGGATAAGATGTGCTGGACATACCCATACTGGTGGGTGGGTCAATAAAGAGTGTAACCCCAAGGGGATTGTATTCCCGGTATCTGTGGTGTAGTGGACACTCGATTAAAGTGTCATTTTTTTTAAAAATCAAACATCAAGAAATATGCAAAGATGTCCAGGTCTGAGAATGCTTTCCCCTTCCTCATCCATACATGATTTGAATTGTATGTTAGCTTTTGAAATCAGTACCAAGCTAAGATGCTGCATTATGAAATGTGAGGAATTGAAAGTCAGCTCTTACAAAAATTAGTACCAAGTAGAGGGTGATGCTCCACATTGTGTGGTGTGAAATGAATGGCAAGGCATTTAATACTATTGCTGAGCTAGTCTTAATGAAAGGATCTTCAAATACAATCTATTTTCCCATGGGGTTAAAAAGAAATTATATTAGAATTGTGGGTATTACAAATGTGTGTGTGTATATTCGTAAATATTATAAAACTACACTTGTGACACTTGTTACTTGTGGATATCAATCATCGACTTGAACATGACTTCTAGTATTACAACACATCCCAGCTATACTAACCACTGTTGGTACATTCTAGGTATAGTATCACAGATATGACTTGTCATATGTATGTTATCAGCTTTAGGTATATTGGAGTTACAGCAGTTTTTACACCTAATCAAGTCAAAATACAAGTAACCCATATTGTTAACTTGATTAGCGTCTTGTCAGTTTAGGAGTAACACATCTCGTTAGTGAGGATAATGATGCAACAGCACTCTCGAATGTGATGGCGGATGGATTTGATAGCAGTGGATATAGTACATATTCCTGTCTGTGCTGTAGATATTATCAAGGGAATATTGTACAGCATTCCAATCTGAATGTATCATACTAATAGGGCCTGCTTTGTACATTGACATTCATTGACTGTGTATTCACAACTCAACACAGTAGGCCTACTCATAGCCCTCTCACATACCCATGGATTGTGTGTGTGTGTGCTATCAGTGGGATCTGTATCGTGTACATATATGTTAAATTGCAGAGGAGGGATTAACTCAATCCCACGATTCACCTTGATATGGAAATCACACCTTTCAATAATGAGACCATATCACTCCCTATATATATAGTTTCCATAGTACCTCAAGATCAAAATTCTGCATGCATGCAAACCATTAGGATCTTGAGCAATTTTTGGTGGTGATCCCAGAATTCTTCAGTATTCTGCAACCTCCTGCACATTTTGTATCCGAGGACCTGGTACATGTAGAGCACAGTATAAGTATATAACACAATGTATTCTGGGGTGGGTTAAATATTACCCTTTGATACTATTATTAAATCCACCCTGTTTGACTTGAGGTTATTCCATAAATATCTACATAACGTGCCAAACTAACAGTGGTTTTTCTCATTTTGACCAGGAAATTCAACATTGAAATTACAATTGAAATATAGAATAAGGAGAGATACCAGTACTGCCCACCAAGTTGCTTGCTTCCAATGGAAGCTTGTGTACCGGACTGATGTGGATCGTAAGAGGAACCTTAAAATGCAATTTGTGATCGTACGGTCCAATTTCCTCCCTAACGACCCACATCAGTACTGTACAAAACCTCCATTGGAAGCAATGCATTGTGGGAAGCTTTGAAATCTTCTCTTAGTAGTAATATTGACTTCGTTTTGTCACCCTATGCTGTTGAATATCTATTTCTGCTCAATGGTGCTACATACATGTATGTATATGTTCCCTTGTGATCGGGTTCAATATTGTCATGGCATGTTTGGGCGGATGGTTAATGGAATGACCCATATTCACTAGTTACGGAGTCCATTTAACATTCCACTATACTATAATGATTGAGGAAGAATATTTTTAAACAAGGGCTTATCTAACATGTGTTCGTTCTTACTATTGTATGCCACCATCGCAAGTTAATTGAAGGTGGACGGATAATTGTAAGCATGACCAATTTTTTTTTTGTATGTTACAAACAACTCGAGCAGATATCACTCAAGTTTTGTATTTTTATTGATAAATATTTGGCATCCTGAGACTTCAATATATTGGGGATATCCCAATTGTCCTCACTTTATCTTTGATTTTAATACACGATTACAGTCCAGAAGTGCGCAATTGATAACCTGGCTTTATTTTTGAATGTATGGTCACAGTGAAAGTGAAATGCAAAGTGAGGAACAACATTGAAGCCAGAAGACGAAAAAGTGGTCATTAATTTACTTTGTAACATAATTATAGTCACAGCAATAGCTCAACAAACTGAGGACTGTTTTAAACACACAAAGTCTACAGCATTGAGTTTACTTGTGTGTTATATGGTCACAGGAAAAGGTGAAACAAAAACAAAGACTGATATACAATTAAAAGTCCAAAAGTATTTGTATGGTCACAGTGAAGGTGAAACATAAACTTGACGAGTGAGACATATGAGTTGTTCACAGCTTCAGTTCGAAAAATGAAATATAATTGCGGATGTCCCCAGTGCACATACCAACTCATTGTGTATACGGGAAGTTAAAGTACTCTGCCATATTGTGTTTTACCTTTATGTTTTTATGTACATGTGGTTCTCTGATGTGTAAGTAAATGTAAATGAAGGGGATCAAATAGTTCCTCTTTGCTTTTCTAGGGTCCATTGAATAATAAGTACGTTGTTTACATTGTGCGGAGTTTTCCAGTTCTCGTCAGCCTCATGGTTTAGACAATCGGGCGTGTTGTTTTCATTGATTTGGATTCAAAACCAGATGAAACACACAGCAAAAATGGTTTCAGAAAAAGGTTTTAAATGATTTGTCGTTCATACACCTTTGAGCAGTAGCGTTTACCGATGTTGGCAGTAGTCGCTCCAGAGGGGGCAAATTTCAAAGTCATCCCGCCAGAGCACATCCAGAGGGGCAAAATTCGTAAATCGTCCCGGTGATTTGCTCCAATTAAGCTGAATTGGACAAAAGTGCACGCGTGTTAGCGCGCGAAAAAAATGCCGAAATTTACTTTTAATTTTGCCCAAATTTGCGACCAAATTTGGTTTGAAATTCCCTGAAAAATGGATTAAAAATGCACATTTGGCCCATATCGGCCCGCGTTTCAAGCCAAGGGGGAAACTTGCCCCCCCCCTTTTGCCCCCCCGGTCGGTACGCCAGTTTGAGCAAACTGAAAAAGAGCAGAGTTTTCAGGCCAGCAACATTCGGAATTGCAAACTCAACATTGTCTATTGTTATCTTAATGTTAGGCATGTCATTTACATATAAATTTAAGTGCTGGTACAAGTTTATTTCATATTTGGAAGTTTCCTAAGAAGCAAGAAAGAAAGAAAAACAACTTGTAGCAATATCCTTTTGTATAAGTACATAAAAAAATCACAAACAGATTTAATATCTTTTGCACCCAGTACGTTAAGATTAGGTTATGCCAGTTAGTGATACTATTTGACTTGATGAAGAAAAAATATATATTTTGTTGATAACTAAAATGATAGAGGAAGTATTACCCACACAAATGGTATTTTATTGCTTTGTAGCTGCATTTGAACTTGAATAAAAAAAGTAAGGTAAGACTTAAGATTTATTTTGTATGCTTGTGAACATATTCCACAAGTTAATCTCATTATATTGGACACTATATTAAAATAGGTTAGATAAGAAGACTAATTTTAAATTATAATAAGATGTATAATGCCCAACACAGACTTACTGATAACACATTTGTGTTATTTGATATTTCTGTGAAAATATAATTTCTATTGAGTACAAATAAGCTGATGATCGTTAAAGTTGATTGTTTGTTGTTTTTCCTTGTTACAGTTGTGTTATTTGTTAAGATTATATTCCTTACCTGAGATTGGGCACATTGGGCTATTCTAGATGATTTCATTATCCGATATGGATGGATGGCATACACTTAATTCCAGTTGTGTTTTCCATAGGGGTATGTAATTCATCTAGAATAGAAACTACATTGTTCTGCTTGGATTTTGTCGACAAATTATTGTGTATGGGTAACGACGATAGAAATATGCATGGCCATTTTTGGGCCGTCAAATTTGATCTAAAGACTGAAAACAGGTTTCAAGTGAATCTGTTCATGAAATCTGATATGTTAGTTGTTTTTCTGGGAGAGCATAATACTAGCAGATAAGCCTACCTGAGCTTTGCCACCTTGAAGAAAATTTGATATTTTTAGACAACTCTTTGTGTTCAATATCACTTAAAGAGACACTGGCACATTTGAAAAATAGTGCGCCCTCAAGATTTTTCAAAATCGATATTGTTGCATGGTTGTAAAGCTTTTATATACAAAAGCCCTCACCCGAAATGATTAAGACCAAATCAGCTTCCTTATGGGTAAACAGAACGATTTTATAATTTAACGTCGCCGGCGACGGTTAATTCAACAGACGACGAAAATGGCGTTTAACACAAGAACACGCACGCTGTATGCATGTATCCCACGCTATGCACACTGTTTGACCGGTCTATAACCTTTGTGGTTTTAATATCAGTGAGTATTCATGTAATATACACATTTGTTGATTAAAGTTATAGAAAAACTTAAAAGTTGGCCTACAAATTACCTGGATATCTTTATCCTCATATCAATGTCCGTATCTGTTTTGGGGTATGTTATTTTTATGTGTAAAATATCTCTGTTCTTCCAATGGCCTAGACTATCATTTGAGAGCAATTGAAGAAATTTCATATTTTGTGAAAATGTGCCAGTGCCGCTTTAATATCACATGCAAACCGGTGGATTAATTAAATCTGTTACTAAAATTTCAGTAAATTCTCTCTTGAAGTAGACTAAGCTAATGAGATGGAATCAAAATTCAAGGATTTAGAGCACAAAGGCCCCATCTGCAATAGCTGCCAAGTGTTAGAATTACTGTGTAATTTTTTTGGTACAAACCTTAGCAGCAAATCAGCTGGGCCCGTCCTGCACTATACCCTTGAAATTATTTTCCCGATATGCACTTACATTTTTTTAAATACTGAAAAAACAGGAGTGTACAGTGTATATATTTTCTAAATAATGTTTTAATTTAACCTTTTGGACACCCTGTGTTTGAGTTTAAACTGTAATTTTTTTCAGCAAATTGGTAGCAATATTGAGAAAATTAATTGGCAGAGAATTGGGCAAAATTACCAAAAGGCAGCTGAAAGGGACAGACATTTGCTTCTCTGATGGAAATGAGTTTGTGGGATTTACCGTTAGCTCATTGGCCAAGATGTATGACTGGGTCATTTTGTGGTTCATTTTAACAACTTATTTGTCTCCTTATGTACTAATGTCTCATTAATGTTTTGGGCATATGGACGTGAAAGTATCTCTACTAATTACCCTGTAAATGTTAGAATCGTAGGTGAATGTACAGGAATGTACAGACTTTAGTCATTGAAAGACACTCTAGTGGGAAGGCCATATTAGCCACAGATGCTACCGCACACATGTATTTTCAGAAAATGCTCATTAAGAATGTAATTTATTGCCAGCGTGGTACTATTTTCTTTTATGTACTGTATAATGAGGGAGTAAATGAGGCATGTATGAATTAGCTGTGTGTCACTTATTGTGCAAGCATGTACTGACCTTAATCCAAAACTCTAATCCTAACCTAAACTGTAACCTATTCCTGCCCCAAAACTGTGACTTAATCATTATCCTAACTGTAACCTAATTTAATCCAAAACTGTACATTGATACCATATAGGCAGGCCTCTTCACTTTAGGGAACTGATAAAGAATAGCATAGGTGAAACAAAGTACAACAGGTGGGGGTGTTCACGTGGTGGGTTTATGGCTACATTTGATAGATGTGAGTGTAGAGAGGGAATATTTTTAATGTGCAGATCACCAAAGGCTGATTAATTCCTGCCTATTTAGTGCCGATCAAAGTATGACACTTGCTCTTAACCCCCTGGACACTACCACCTATGATAGTTTTGTTTGATTGGTAGATTTACTTGACACAACATGACATAGCACTCTGAGTATCCAATCAAAATAGTGCTTCTATATCTCTGTGTAAACCATACCATCATTCTTACAGTATCTCTGATTTGCTTATTACATGATATTACCTTCCAAGTGACCAATCAAAATAGTGCTTAGATGCTGATAGGTAGATAGTGCCCAGGGGGTTCGCTATAACCATAATCAAAGGACAAACAATCTCTGACTTGCCCCTAAGATAACTCAGAGCAAGACTAAGAATAAGAAATCACTATTTCTGTATGTGTATGTTCAGTCATTTTGGTTAAAGTTTTTAATTGTTATCTGCTGCCCAAACGCTTGGGCCAATTACAGCCAAACTCGATTAGAAGAACCACTGGTTCATATGTGGTTTACTCCATGGAGGTCATGTGGGGCATTTTAAAATCATATTCTGAAGTGGTACATGTGCAAATGTTAAACATTTTTTGATTGTGATGAGGGGTAAGATACATGGATCAAGAACCACTTTGTTTTAATGAAAAATAACTGAGAATTCCGACTTGCAGAAAATACTTCATTTTTGTACTGTATGTTTTTGAAATACAAAATACCCTATGTTGAAAATTGGGTTTTGTTTTTTTACTCGCCCTCTATTTCGTGTTTGTAAATCTGAATGCAAGCATTGCATCAGCTAACAGTCATTGTGGAATTGTGTTGTTACTATTTTGACCTTAATTGTGTATTTAAAAAGCAATATCATCCAAATGGTGACTTGTATATGAAATATATGTGTGGTAAATGCATGCTGTTAATTTTGAAGAACTGAAATTGGTGATTAGAGCAAGTAAAGATTTGGGAAGGATTATAGACTGTCCTGCTTACATAATTGGTTTTTAATCTGTGCTTTTCAATCTCAATTCCTAATTAAGTCATATAAGAAGGAAGCAGGGTACGGTATTTTGTAATTGCACCAGGAATTGTGGGTGAAAACATATTCCTTGACAGCTTTTTTTCCCCTCTAAATCAGCATTGCAACTTGGGAGTATTTTTTATGTGCATTAAATTAGTTGAACAGCTCTTTTCAGAGCCATTTGTAATTTTTTTAACAGGCAAGGAAGGGTCTGCTAAGAGGCAGTCTTCTTAGTGATGATGGCTCTTTTCAGAGCCTCCATAAATCCCAAGTATCTTTGTCTTGAAAAAAATCAGAGCTATCATTGGACAAGCATTAACATACTCCAGTTGTCCGGCAAGCAATAAACCGTATACAGTATTATGAATACCCATCTTAGAGCTGATCTTTTAAGGAGTTGATGTTTGTTTGTTGTTTTATACCGAATTGAAGTAGGGAAGTATTGAAAGCGATAAATCAGTGTGACAATCACTACCTCTAATAGCTAGTTTCAGTTACAGCTAGCTGTTTGTAGTTGCTGTCACAGTAGGAAAGTCTTGTCTATGCAGCTTTCAATAAAATTGTGCCATCCTATTTTTAAGATTTATTTATTATATTTACTTACCATAGATGTCCAAACAAAAAATTGAGATTGGTCCAAATGGCAATATATAATTTAGCTGACTTCTTGGAAAGGTGTTGTGAGGATGTTTCAAGAAAGAGAAAAATGTCAGAAAGAGTTGCTTAGCTGTTAAAGTATAAAGTCAGGAAAAAGTAAGAAAATTGTGCTTCACTGATATATGCAAGATTACTTTTCCGTATTTTCCAGCATACATTAGATATTACTTAAGGTGAATGGAATGTCTTAGTTTGACATTCAAAAAGGTTAACGTGACATTTCGTTGAGTTGAAAACATTTCAATACTCTTGTGTAATTCATTTATGTTAACAATAGGAGGTTATAAAAAGAAGTTGATGAGACATTGTTGTTTTCTTTGAAGCTTAAAAGTTGTACAGTGTACATATAATTTTGTTTTGTTTTTTTTGATACCAAGTTTTACTGCTACTGAAATAACTATCAGTAGAAGGCTTATTGTGATTTTAAAGTAATGTTTGTTCTTTCTTGTGAGTGGAAATTGTCAGCTGATTGTTAATGTGTAATGGCGTAAATTCTCAGTGATAACATTTTCGGATAAAGTGTACAGAAAGAAAATATATTATAAGTTGGGTCAAAGAAAGCGGTTATCACATAGATGCAAAGCCAGAGGAGTGTTTTGGCAATCGTGACCAGCATCTTGTTAGGCGAGTGATCAGTTAGTTTTATCAGTGTGGATGTATGTATTGGCAATGTAATCACTGGACCAGACAAGTACTCTGACCAAAGAAAACAACAGCGCAGTAATTTCTCCCTGAAAGTTCTTACTAAACATATTGCACTATTTGCATAGACCAAAATTTTGAATAGGCTCAGTGTAGATATTTGGATCAAATGAGAATAAAAGTGGAGTTAATTTACACTGATTTGATGTCCTGATCGATATCTCTACATTAAAGGCACTATCAGTGATTTGCTAATCCAGAAATCGAAAACAATCATCACAACTATTTTTTCATGTGCGAACAGTTAGTACCTACCTAACCTTGCAAATGAATATCGACCACAACAACCTACCAAGGACAACAATCGGAATTTTTTAAGTCATTATGTCCTTTCGGACACTGTCTACTAGCACGTAATTGAATGAGATTTGTATCTTGAAAACCTGCGGTCTGGCTTCCGTTTTCGACAGTCAATTCTTCAGTTTGGCCCAAAGTAACATATTAGAATTCGACCAGTCTTATATATCCTTCACTATTAAGCTCTTCCTGCAAATTTCCAAATATTTTGACCGTCTTGCGTGATAAATCACTGATTGTCGTTAAAAGTCACCATAACAATTGGCATATCTTTGCTTTGCCGACAATTGTAGCCAACTATTTTCCAACAGCTGTTCTTGTCACTTGCCCGATCTCATCCTGGTCAGCCGTTGCCATCTGGTTTAAACTATTAAAAGTCAGTCAGTGTTGTAACCACCAGCGAAAAGTCAGTCTGTAAATACGTAACCCTGTTTAAATTACTAAACACCTGTAATCTGACACAATTGATTGAACAAAATCAGCAGCTCAGCAGTGTGTGATAACCTGAGAGGGATAACCCTTTTGCAAAGTCTGTAAATTTTTTAATCCTTATTCCTTTTTTTCCAAGCTGTCCTAAGAGATTCTGTACCAGGAAATAGGTAATCCCTACGATCAGGATGGTAGGGATAGCATAAAAATTTAGTAGACACTTTATCCTGGGTGTCCGGTAAAAGTGATTATGATCACGTTTCATATCCAATTGGTGTCAAGTAACTTTGTCATCATAAAACAATGAAACAATTTACTTCTTATGAACGTGTATTCTTTCACTATCATGCTACACTATGTGTTGAATAATGGATTAGCCTCAATATGACATGATTATATTATACCCTTGCACCTACTTTATATCACTAGACGCAGGTCCATCTCGAATATGAATAGCGCGTTGGCGTCCATTGTACCGACTTTCAGCGCGTGCGTAGGTAAAGCACAGGCGCTGCAACTGAAAGGCAGCACTGGGTATACGCGCGTGTCGTCACATCAGACAAAACAAAGTATATATTAATATGCTAAGTTCTGTCCTGATCTATCCTGTCTGTCGTTATTTTTGAAGATCACAGGTCATCACCGGTCAATACACAAATTTGTGGGTGGTGTAACGGGAGCTGCACCAGAACAAGTTTGCATTTCTGGTGGTGTTGTATCGCAAAGCCAGTAATCGAAACAACGGTTTTACTCGTATACGTTTCTTTCTGTTGCTATTCTTTACTTTCGTTGTGCTTTGTATCCAGTGGCAACGGTGCATTTATAATGATATTGTTATGTCAAACAGTAATTTAAAAACTCACCTGAGGCAAGAAAGCCAGGTAATCGCAAAAGCTGGGTGACCGCCTGGTGTGCCTTTTCTTTAACAGAATAAGCACCGACAGAGTAGTGCAAAGGTTATTGTAAGTATCCCTTAAGTCTTTGATGTCCTGGGTAACATATCGTGGTGGTGATTATCCCTGTGGTTTTTCCGTAACCTGAGCAGGTTTACCTGACCAGGTTTCGGAACGCCATTGAAATCACAGCTATTCAACACCTATACGGCCTTATTCCGTCAAGGTTGATGAATTCATAACCTGGTCAGGCTACAGAAACACCCTGGGATTATCGCTATTTCAAGATATTCCTACCATCTCTACAGGGAAATGGTAGGGAATAAGTTAGGAAAACCTATGTTGAACCAAAAAAGGGGGGGGATTCCATAGAGGAGGGTTCCTGGGTTTATGTAATAAGTGCGGTAGGCGTATATATTAGTACAAATTGTCAAGTCAGTCATCAGGATGTCATATTGTAGTGGTTGTTATATATTAAGCTTTTCACACTGAGCAGCAGATGAATTTCACCAATCACGTTGTTCGTGCGTTCAATGTAAGTCATTGGTAATGCTTTGAGGTGTGGGATTAGTTCAGCTGTGTAAGCTGAGTCGCGGGCCGTGTGTATCCATGATACAGACTAACATGGCCGACTTAAGGGCTGGGGGGATTGGAACAGTCAGGGGTGTTGCAATACTCTTAATTTAAATGGTGTGCTATAAGTGTACAGGTTTGACTCCTGTACAAGGACCAATACTTAACGTCCCATCCTGAGGACTTTATTCACCATTTTTAAAACTAATGCAGTATTTTCTACTTTCCTTACACTTAGATAAAAGCTTTCCTACGAAAGATTTAACAAGCCACTCTTTTGCGATTCACTTCTTGTGAAGTCGTGGAGGCATTTCTGATGAATCATTAGTGAGAGGTTTGGTGCAAGATATTACGTAACCAATTTTAACAAACCATGGCTTTGTTGCAATTCTATTTGGATCCGTCATAAAAATTTGATTTTCCATTAAATTTTGTTTGCCGCCAAGCAAACAAAAAGTTCAATATGGTATGGTAATTTAGTCTCGTACACAAGTCAGAAAAGTTGCCATGTGTTATCATTTAATAGGCACAGCATTGTATGCTTCAAGTTTGACAAAGTATAACAGTTGGTGCCTTATTAAGACAGTCGATCGATTGTAAATTTAGCTTCTGCTCAGAGTGAAAGGCCTTTAGCTTCTAACAGCAATATCATTGTTGTAAATTGGTGGTATTAGAGGATTTGGTGCCACATGCATTTAATGTTACAATTGTGCATTAAGTCTTCAACTCACAGGTTACAGTTAATTAACTATTACATTGTATGTATTCATCTCAAGGCGACAACTTAAAAGAAAATGGCTACTCTGGACTCTGCACTCTGTCCCAATTTTTATCAAATCATTACCCCAAAATACTTAAAGGGTTTTTTGATAGAGCAATTTTTCAGCACAGGCACCTTCCTGATTGTCCGTTTACAAATTAAGAATATACATCATTATATTTTCACTTTCTCTTTCTCAAAATTGAGTAATGAAAAAAGAGGAAAATTTTTTATGCCCCATACCTATTTGACTCTTTGTAGCCTGGCTGGGGATTCCCTCATCAGTCAGACCATCTGTGCCCCCCACGTTATTCACTAAATAAACACATACATCCTATCATGTGTAACTTGCCTTGGGTGACCAAATCATTATGAATGACAAGGCTCAAGATAACAAATATACAGTAGTGGAATAACCAGACATTTGCAATGGGGGGGGGGGGCAGAAGGGTGCCGAGGCATTTTCCTGAGGGATGAATTTGGGTCCTCTTCTCCATATAGACACTGTACAAATGGTCACACTTCATTTGGTCCATTTGGGGGGGGGCTGGCGTGGGAAAGGGTTCAGCCTGGGGGGGGGCGACCATCCCGCTGCGGACTATGCCACTCTGCAAAGGTAATACCATGAAATTTCCAACTAAGTGTTTAACTATACTTCATAGAGATTTGGAGTACAAACCCATGGCCTGGTCATATTTGCCCACAAAAAATTTGAGACAACGCCAAATGCTCTGTAGTTTTGCAAGCATTCCCCAGCTAAGCTGCAGCCGGCCCAGCTAAGCTGCAACTGTTTAAATGGGTATGGGCCCAGAGAGGATGCACACATGGTTAGTTGCATTGAAAGTCCAGCACAGAGGTCCTGCCTCATGTAGGTAAGTTTTTTATATCAGAGCCACTCTTAAGTTTTCTTTAAATGGCAACACTGAAGCTGCCCTATCAAACCCCTAAATGGTTGGGTTCAATTCCATCGGAAGACATGTCCGATGCTAGCCTTCAAACATGCTTTATTCAACCGAGTGCCACTCGACATGCACATTTCGCAAAAGAGAGTACAAAGGGCAGCATCGGCAACGTGTGTCGTTGAGTATTGGTACGCACTGTTAGTCTATACTATTCACTTATGCATTAAAAATTGGCAGTAATGGACTTTGACAAAAAATAACCAATAGTAAACAGCTCCTCTCGTCGGGGACAGAAATCCTTTGACGGGCGCGTACTTGCCTTGTTCTCTGTGTATTTACTGTGGAAAAATGCACTTGCCTCTCTGATGGGCCCACCAATTGATCTGCTGTTGGCTGGGTCAAACCGACCACGCGTCATACGCGCTGATAGCTCCAGACCCCCCTTTTGAACAACCAGTGGTACGTGCTCATCAAAGGGTTTCTGTCCCTGAGTATAGGTAAATGCAACTCATACAATGAACTAGTCCTGATAGGACAGTCAATATTGGAAAAGACACTGAAGTCGGTGCTTCAAAGTTCTATCATTTATCAGTATAAAAGAGGGAGAGGTTTTTTTATCGTCCATATATGGTGCAGGTTGATATAAATTTTACATGGTGTCATGTTATGGAGCTTATTGCTAATTTGCTTTTTAACAATAAAGCTTGCTTTTCGTGGATACACCTCATTTCATTGCACCACTGTAATGACCAATGAAGCCCAGCTTGTCTTTAGTCAATAGGGCAAAAATGTAATGCTTTTGAAATATTTTTACTTTACCTAGTTTAGCGATTATACGTTTCTGTATATCACCAACACATCTGCACTTAATCTTTTTCAGTAACTTTAAGTGTTTTTTTAGAACCAGACCTGGGTAAGACTGTTACATGTTGCCTGTATTATATATATTACAACAAGCAATATAATTGTGATTGAAACTAAAATGGAACACACAATAATTTATGTATTATAGAATTTGTACTAAACTACGTCCTCTTAATGCAACAGGCATTCTGTCTGGTACTTAAGGATTTTTCACTAGATATTATGTCACCGTAAGTAATTGACGAGTTGTAGGTATTGAAAACTCCAGAGTCTGCTTGGACCCAGTAATCAAAACACATTAGGAACCCTTAAAAACTTGGTCCTTTTGAGGAACAGGTATATTTACACTGGAGTAAGTTTAAAAAATTCACAAAGGTTATAAACTGTCAACATTTATATAAGTGACAAGTTTGTGGCATTATTTTGAAAAACTGAGTCTGGCTGTAACCTTAGCAAAAAATATACCAGCTTAAAACTTGGTGCTTGAGGAAACACGTATGTTTACACTTTAGTGTATGTTATGGGTTTGTTTGCTTTTTACTGCCGAGGCTGGGCCAGATTTTGAATGATTAAAGAGAGATGTCTTAGGAATCCTTTGGAACGTTAGTACAAGTCATTAAGAAATTCACCTTCACCGCTAATGCTGGCTCGTCTTATTGTTACTGTGTTGAAATTGCTGATACCTCTTTGTTTTAATTCTTAATTTCAGTAATACTTTGACTATATGTTCAAAACAGTATTGGGTTCTTTTAAGCGAATCTTGGTCTTGTAAACAAATGTTGTATATTACATGGTATTTCAACTTGTTTAAGAATTTCAATTGAGTTATACAGCCAAGGTTTATTAATTAAGCAGATGTCCACATAGGGGGTTGGAAGTAAGAGGGGTTGGCTTTGGGATTACCCCACTATTATAGGCCAATAATTTTAGTTTTAAGTGGAACATTTCTGTGGTGTAAAACACGCTGAAAATGTCAGGATTGGTAAGAATGTGTCTAGAATAACATACTAAAAGTCCCCTAAAATCCTCTTTGTGCTTTTTCAAAATAAGGGGGAAATTTTGGACAGGGGTAAAATTTTACGAATATTAGAATTGTTCCTTAAATGTGTTTCCAACTTTTTGTCATGTCCCAGGATCAATAAAATGTATAGTTTGCCCTATCTACAACCTTGATTTTAGGTACTACAGACCTAAATCATTCAAGGTCATCCCTGGGGGTAACTATTTCAAAATGATCCATTTTTCATTGAAACCATATTCAAATTGCTTTCGTAGGTCATATTAAAACAAAAATGGTCATTCAAATCACCTACATGGATTCATATTGACATATCAGAGCAGAAAGCATTGACCCCCATAGAGCCTGTAGAACCCCATCACACTTGGCCCTGTAATTTTGCCAGTAATGACCATCACCTGGTTCATGTACATTAGATAAGAATTTGACACATCTTGCAGAAGAATCCGACCATTCTGAAAATTTTACCCCCAGGCTGACCTTGAGGCCCTTTTTTTACCAATATATTTTATTAACTACAAGCCATAGATAGGACCAACTATAAATTTTTTTAAAATCCTTGGGACATGAACAAAAATGGTGGAACACATTTAGGACAATTGAAATATTTCGTAATTTTACCCCTGTACAAACTTTGCCCCCTTATTTCTGAAAATGCACAAAGAGGCTTTTTGGGGACTTTTAGTATATTATTTTAGACCATTTCTGCACCAATTTGCTGACTTTTCAGCTTGTTCCCAGAAATTTCCAACCTTTTCCATTGGTTTATTTTATTAATACTCTGGCCTATTAGCCTTTTTTTCAAATACCATATAATGCATTTCAAAATTTTGCTGGTTTCTCAATTATGCTTAGACCTTGTCTAAGGCCAAAAAAAAAATGATTTCCTCATCCGACTGACCCTAATTTTGGAAATCAGAAAAGTTCTTGTTTTTTCCTTTTACTGTGCAAGAATACCGACCCTATTAGTGAAAATAACTAAATTTTTTTTCTTTTAATTTTAACTTTCTGAATGAAAGTATGATGTTAAAAACAGTTTCCTTCGCATGTTAGTTGGTGGCAATAATTTACCAAGATGCATATTTGAGTAAGAATGACATTGATTTTAGTGTTTGATTAACTTATTAATACAAACAAACATGTTTCCATACAGTTTGCTTTTGACATAAAAAAAAAAGTTTTTCCTACCGACCGACCTAAACGAGTCATCTATGGACAATCAACAATTTTTTTTTTGGCCTAACTGGGTTAATGTTTGGGAAGTCACCAAGAGTTTCTTCTGTTATTATAGGATTCCAAGCTTATTGGGAAGCATCATATGTAATGGGTTATGGATCATTGTCAGTGAAAGAATGGACCTTCAAGGAATGAACTTGCATCAAGAGGCAATGTAATACAATGTTAGGGTGTCAAATTCCACATGCTCATTGTTGTTTAAAGTAACAGTGCAATAGTTAACGATGAGATGTATGCTGTGACATTTGTTTTGTCTCTGTTGAGAACTTGTCTATAAGTCATTACATAGTGTCATGCCGCTTGTCGCTCAGCGGTAAGCCGCTTGGTGTATGCTGCTTGCAGGATTGAGTTATTATATAGCGCTTGAACTACGTCATTGAGTGGCACCGTTCCAAAGTTGAATTCAAGTCAACTCAATGCGATTTGTTGGGAAAACCGGCAGCCCGAGTGGCAGGGAGATCGATTTATTAGCTTGATGCTTTGCCGTTTGGGTCACTGCTAGCGGTTCTGACATGACTGCGTAGTGACATAAATTGCATCATCAGAGCGGCAAAGCGGTAAGCGACAGGACACTATACAATGACCTTTATCAAAAATAAAAAAGCAGTGCTCAGAAACTGAACTCTTTTTCCAAAGAGGAAATGAAATGAAGATCTGGATACTGCTTGGAGAGAAAACCACCAAAGAAAGCTGCCTCAAGTGCGTGCTTAATTGAAACCATGGCTGTAGACATCTCTTTCCCGCTTTATATGTTTGCTATAGTGTATGAAATTGTTACACAAATGTATTTAAACGTAGGTAGTTTGTACGTGTATGTATTCGACCCTTAAGAAGGGATTGTGTGTTGAAACGTTGAACATGTTTTTATATGTTTATCTTTAAGATCCTTAATTTCTTATACAAATGTGTACCTATTTTTGTGATCTTAGAAGAAACCTATACACCAAAAACTATTGTCTGTATGTGTATATGTGTGCTTATAAATACTACGTTTGTGTTTTATAATCTTGTTTTTCCCATGATTGTTATGGTAACTTGTAACCTATAAATATATTGTTACTATATATAAATAAGACCTAATAAAGAATCCATGAATACAGGTAATGCTGCTTTGTTTTGTGTAGGTTCTTGAGTGGAACTCGCTAAAGCTTCTTAAATTGTATAAATAAAAAAATTAAAATGTGAATGCAGGGTGCAACTTAAACACCATTGAGGCTTCATGTTTTACATAAAACCTCAATTGTGTTTATGTAAAACCATGGAGTTAATTAACTGGTGTGGAAACTCGCTGGTAACCTATTGTACACAGCGCGTTTGAGTGTTAATGGGTGCCTATTGTCCGGAAACGCAACTCAAGTGGTTTGAAGTGGATTCGATCGATCGGTCTTTACCTCGAATTTGCTGCCCGAAATTGCCAACAGAGATCCTGCACATACAAGCAATAATTTTTTTTTAGCAAATGAGGAGACTGTGCATATGATTTTAATGTGAAGATCAAACGAAGAGCACTTGGTTGATGTTTCATATAGAAGAAGTCCCAAGGATGCAAATGCGATATTGCCATTTATTCCGTCAAGGGCTACTGCACAACATCATACAGCGCATAACGGAATCAATTGTTTGCATCCATAGGACTTCTATATGAAACGCCTACCGCGCACTACACGATAATCTGATGAAAATCTGATGAATTTATGAGCACCCATTGCCACGATTGGTAGGTGAAATGTGTGACTGCCTAGATTTTTCGTATCACCTCGCGACAGTAGTGGGCATCACTCAGCTCGCACTCCAGATCAGGCCATGTGTTAAAAATGCTGAGCGATGATACCAGGCTAGGCTGAGAATTTGGTTCGTTTCAGCTAATGCATGTGTGATCGCAAGGTTTTTTTTGGTCTGGGGTTGGTACATTTTGTGACCACACTTTGCCTGACTCCCAGTTGAATTCAGCAGCCTTGACGGAATTAAAGTACAGTACTTCTCTTTTAAAAACATTAAAAAAAAAAAAAAAAAAAAAAAAAAAAAAAGTGGGGTCACAAAATGACCAACCCATTGTTGTTCTGTGTATATTTTTTTCCATTGTACAAGTCGCAAATATGATGACATTTTAGCAATTATATTATAACAACGGTATCATTAATTTCAATGTCAAATCTAGGTTTGTAATTTTAATGATTGTTAAAAATACTTCAACTTATTTACTGTTTGTTTATTTTGGTTTACTTCTAATTAACATATAAATGAAGAATGTTGTTTGGACCAGTCCATTTAGTACATGGGGTGAAACATAGTAAATGCTGGGTCAGAAAAGGAAAAAAATGAACTAAAAGGTTAAACAATCATCTTTTATCTTGTATATTTACTCAAAAAAAAAAATTGTGACAACGAATAGATCAAAATCTTGTAATACCTGCGATGAGATGCATGTATTGTTGGTTTTAGCAAGCCTTTACCTGTATCGGCAGATCCTTCAACCATGCTGCTATCAGAATATGGGGATTTTCATGAAAATTTATCGGCAGATTGTTCAGTCTGGCTACTGATTAAAAATTGAGATTTTACCTGATAAAACTCAATTTAGCGGCAGATTTTAACAAATATTAAGCAACTTAAGCAAACAAATTTTATTTGTGGAGAAAATCATAAATTTTAGCCTGGCCTAAATTCCTAATGAAATCATGAAGTTGGCGGGCTAACATGGTTGTAACAGCAGTTGTTTACATCTTCTCTGGTTTTTATTATAACATTTTCAAGTTATTTTAATGGGACATCAGGCTCCTTCCCGCATTTCGTAGGCCACCATGAATTACAAACTCCAAATGCCATACGAAGATCTCTGTACACGATCATATTTGGTTGTGAAAATCAGTACACAAATCTCTGTATCTCAGCTGTACGGCATTGTACGGAAGTAAATGGGAACCACCAATCTAAAGTGTAAAC
The DNA here is from genome assembly GCA_023653785.1 of Ophioderma brevispina. Taxonomy (NCBI): domain Eukaryota; kingdom Metazoa; phylum Echinodermata; class Ophiuroidea; order Amphilepidida; family Ophiodermatidae; genus Ophioderma; species Ophioderma brevispina. The sequence goes on from JAMKCH010084766.1 coordinate 64,206, forward strand.
ATTCGTCTTTTATTATTAAAATATAAAATCATATGTGCCCACCAAAGTGCACTTTTATGTCATTTTTCTTAATTGCGATTACACAATCAAAGTAACAAGAAATAATGCCAAAAAACGTAGCTTAGCGATATGAAATCACACGGAGCCGAAGTTCTGTAATCTGCATGAAGCAGTTTTGAGAAACCATAGATTTGAGAAAAATTGGGCATAAACAAATGGGTTTCAGACAAGCTTGGAAGGGAAATTCAAACGAAAGTGATTATCACGCTAGCCGCGATGACCCCGAAGTGAAGTCAAGTATTTTAGTGACGTACAAATAGTAATTCTAGTTCTTTGAAGAGTGATGAACAGTTTTATAATGTGCGCGTATACAACGTTGCTGCATAATGGTAAAATGAATACGCTGGCTACGCACATAAGGAAGATGGCGAACTGCACAAGTGGCCTTGTTGTTCGTGTGTTAGGCGTATGTGCTAGGGGAACAGCTATGAATACCTTCAAATTATGGTGAATCTTATCTACTATTGAACCTTGGTTTCATGTCCAGTGTCAAGAAAAAATGGCCTAACAAAAAGAAATCGCATGATAGGATCGACCAATGTCGTATATTTTTAAAAGCCATGGTCGTCATTTCAAAATTTAGTAAGAAGTTTAGACCACTTTTAGGGGGGGGGGGGAAAAAAAAAAATTAGCTGTCGGAAATTTTTGAAATACGTGGTTTTCTTCTTGCCCGTTAATTTCATTTTAAGTTGATATTAAAAAATAATCCAATACTTATTCGATATTATCAAAACCTTCTACACATCCAAATATGGGCTCAAAACAATAGGTAAATGACGTTACAAAAAATTCTGGTAAATTCCGCGTGTATTTGCCATTTGGCAATCTTGCACTGGCGTGTGATAAGAAAAAATGGGTAAAACTCTTCTCCACCGGTGACCTTACTACTGTAAAGAGGAGAAGGACTTAAATTCGAGGAAATACAGGGTAAGATAATACCTTTGTTGTATTTTCTAGAAACAGTACATCGACTATACCAACCGTGGGAATTCTTTAAATTTCACATGGCCTGGCGTTGTATCGAATCGAGTGGTTTGTTTTGTTAAGCTGGAATACGTGCGTGCGGGGTGGGCGTCTTTGATACTCTGACGTCACTTCGGGGTCAAAGCCCAACTCCAAGCATCTTGCGAGAGTTAGTGCAAAAACAGGAGACGGCCCTGTCCCGATTGGGTCTAGTATCCTTGAAATAACACTTTCCCCGATGTTCACTTTTAAAACTTGTGTGAGATGTGACCAGGATACTGTTGAGGTATGAAATTGTAAGAAATAAGAAATGTCTAATCAGCCTGGTCCATGGACCTTAGAAACAAAAACGCACATGTGAGTAAAAACGGTCACATGACAAAACCTCATATGGAACATTTTCGGGAGACCACCTAAAAACGAAAATTTGCTGTAATGCCTGCACAGGAGAGGTTTCCTTTCTTAATATTCTTTGAATATATTGATTTCTTCCAGATTCTGAAAATAAACTTGCCAGTGCCATTAAAGATTACTATTATTATTGGCGTGAAATTCAAACAAGACCCAGTGTGACCAAAATGAATACAAAGTTTTAGCACTGGGGCCCATTTTTTACATATGTGGTTGCCATTTGACCTTTGAGTTATATGACGAGGTTTTCCCGACAGCGCCGAGATGATGAACACGTGGTACGTGGCTCATACTAAAAAGGTAAACTTCCGTGTATCACTATCTACGCATTTCACACAAATGGTGCATTTGTGATTCCAGCACCACCTGTTATTCATGATTCACTTTCATATCATTAAAGAAATTCAGAAAATTTAGTTGATTCCCATCTTGAGTTTTAATGTAGGAGCAATTTTTGCTTCCACGGGTCACATAGGCCACTGTGCGATAATTGGTCCATTAGACTGAAAATACAAACTGCAAATTCCTATAGGCAAATCGAATTTGCCATGTAAGATTTCGGACATAGGATTACTTAAGGCTAATGGTTCAGATGAAAAAAAAATCTCAACTTTTTTAGGTAAGTCGGGCGGACAGGTGGGTCCCATGAATGTCCTAATGGCACACTCACCTTCCTGCGCATCAACTTCCGCTTCCCTGCCAGTTTGCTTTCCGCTAGGGGGATCTTGTAAGTTTTACTGAAGTATCTTTTTTTGGGGGGGGCACTAATTGAATGACATGGATGTAGCATCAGGTGATAATCTACATCATTAATTAAAGGTGCGTGTTCCGATCCGTTTTGGGACCTTGAGTTACCTGGAAGTAGTATCGATTTTGATATTCAGGATCATAGGGCCGTATTTTTCGCATTGTCGTCCTGATAAATTTGAGCCCTCAGATCCATTTTCCCAGAATATAAACAAAAAAACCGCCGATTTAGTGGTTAACCATCAATATTAGACAGTATTGAATAGGGCTATGCAACTTGCATTATTTATGTCTTAACCATACAAAAACCGCAAGTTGGTTTCCCACGTACTTGCTGGGGTATATATCAGGCATCTTTCATATCCAAAGTACTTTCATTTCTTCACGAGAAACCACCATACAATATCTGGAAAACAAACCACCTTTACAAGTTGGTTCGAATGCTATTATAGAAAGTTGCATCAACTTATTGACCTGTTAGCTTTCACCAGAGGGTTGTTTTAATCCAATCCCATGATGCATAGCACTGTTCCTATACTGTACTGTACAAACAACATGTCAGTATTAAGGTTAAAGTGTTCCAAAAGTTTTAAGAACCACAAGATAGGTCATAATCATGCCAAAATCATTAAGTTACTAACGCTTTGTGTGGCTAAATAGCGTTAAAAGTCAGGGTTTTTAGTGTTACGAAATAGGAATTTTTAGGGATACATGACCCTATTGAGGTGAAATTTCCCAAAAATTGGTGCCATTGGGGGATTGGACTCAAAACACCTATGGACTTTCCCCATCTCTGTCAAAGACTTGAGGTAGCAGCCCAGTTAAAGTGAGATTCTGGCTGCAATAAAGGTCCAGGATTAGTAGAGGCGTAAATATGACACATGTCCTATACAACCTCGAAAAAATTCTAATAAAAGTCTCTTCGTATATTCTGGTAGGCCTATATATGAATTAATTTACCAAAAAAGTTGTCCGGCCTTCTAGCAGCTGCGTTGGTCAGAAATTCAAGGTAAAGGTCAACGACCTTTATACGGCCTTTGATGGGTTATAACTGTTCATCAATTGACCTAGAAGCAAAAAAGATGGTGTCTATAACCCATGTTTTTGGGGTCGTAAAAAACACAACAAAAAAACAGTCTGGAGGCTTACAAATGAAGTCATCATTATCTTTCAGACAGAAAGCACTTTACTCACAACTTTTTCCACTTTTCCAACATTAATTAGCAATTCGTCAGTCCTGACAAGTATCAATAAACCAAAACATTGGACCATAATCTATAAGTAAAACAGTCACAATACTATTGTAAAATCAGTGGATTCGATTATAACTAATACACCATTTTGGACAAATATTTCATTGGACCACAATCAGAAGCCTCATTACCACTGGTTTGAAAATAAGCCACCCTCCTGAAACTGCATCACAGGTGGCGCAGTGATTTGGCCTTGTTCCCCCCAATGATTTTCCTCACAAAAAATAAAACAAAACCTCCAAACAACATTCTTGAGAGTGGAAATAATAGTAAAGAGGCTTATTGTGACACATGTCCTATGTAACCTTGAACAAATTCTATAAAATGGACTTTATTTTCTGGTTGGCCATATATTGGAATAATTTGGCAACATTGTCCAGGCCCTAGTTTGCTGCGTTGGTCAGATATTCAAGGTCAAAGGCCAATGACCTTTCTAAGGCCATGTGATAGGGCCCATAACTGCTCACCATATTTGGCCTAGAACAAAAAGGTGGTGTCTATCCCATCTTTTTGGGGGTCAATAAAACATAAACATTTTTTAATCCGAATAGGCCGGGACAAATGGCAACGCACCAAATATCACAGACCACATCAAGCGCGCTGTGAGTCGCCCTTCTGCAAATTTGTTTCTCAAAAAAAAACCAACCATACAACAAACAACCATCAAAAAACCTTCCAACGGACCGTTCTGTAGGTGGCAATTACAAATTGCGTGAGCGCCGTCAGGTCGTGGAAGGTTTAGGTATTATTCTCAAGTGTATCGCCCTCGGGTCCCCTCCTGCAGGGAATACCCGTACTACTAGTGCTAGCCTCCATCCACAACCTTACTTTTGCACAGAATACCACGCAGGGCTTAATCGGTGGCGTGAAGAAGGTCCCGCAGAAGTTAGTCCACGCCAACACAAACCCGCTGGTCAACGCCACCCAATAGGCTCCTAATGCTCCTGTGTCAAGATGCTTGGTTGATCAGCCAAGAGGGCATTGGAACGGTTACACCCCTCTCCACTTGACTAACACATGCATCAAGTAGACTTGTTGGAAGGGGAATTAGACCCGCGCCACGACATTGTACAAAATATCTGGGATGAAGGCCTCTTTATATAGAATGCCCGGTGGAAGCGGAGCTCGAACTCATATGCCCTAACCAGTTAACCAATCATGGTGTTTTGTGTGCATTTCAGATGACGGAGGAAATCCAGCTGGCTCAAGTGGTTCCTATTCTGCAGGCTTTCTCTGATCTTGTCCGCAAACCCGGTTTGCAATATGGTGGAGACGTGGCATGCAGAACAACCGGTTTCGGGGTAGAATAAAGAGTCTGATTCTTGGCCAAAAAGCCATGTGGAAGAATAACAGACCGATCCTTGTCTCATAGCTGTGTGGGCCGGTCCGTAACCCCCCCAAGGCCATGTATATCCGTACCACCTGTACCTAACCCCTATAAGCCACAGTCACAAGCCACAGTCACAAGGAAGTTCCAGAAGACTAAGCTTTTTGTTGGGCTTAAACTGTTCCGACACCAGGAATTGCAAGACCAATGGCAAATCCCACTCCGGAACAAGGCTACGAACCAGGGACGATCCGTAAACATTCCCTTCACCAGATTTTACAAGAGGGCACTGAAAGAAACCGTCATGCCATCACCGAGCCCTTTACGGGTCTGGCTTGTGGCTGTTCAGTATAAAAGAAACCTCGGACAGTCAGGACACTAAGTTAAACCCACACCTGAAAGACTTCATTGAGGAGATTGCCAACCTGGTCTACGGTCTCAGAAATTGCATGGATCGAACTCTCTATCGGCACACCATGCATGGTAATCCTATGATGCTCTAGTGAATTTGCCTGAACAGTGAGCATGGCAGCCTGTTCAGAAAGTCCCACCTCAGTGTACACTCTGCAGAAATGCACCAGACAGGTTCGGAGCATGGGTGGTGCACTCTGGGACAAACGCTTCGGCTGGAGGACCTCTTACCAGGTCCCCTCCCCTTGGAAGGTGGATCTGTTCCCTTACAAGCAGATCTAGCGGCCTGTGAAACCACAGCTGCCGTGGCCATAATGGGCTACCAGCAGGACCAGGCAGTCTCGAGACAGAGCCACTCGAGGACTTTTGGGATCATGGCAACCTGGAGAAGCTATGATCAAGCATAGGCTATCAATCCTGACCAGTCCGCTGCCATGGCGTCCCGTTTGACTGCCCGGGGATCCGGGTTCCAAGAGTAGGCCCCTAATATGCCACAATCTGACGATTCATGACTGAGGCGAACAGATCCACGTGTGGACGGTCCACCATCTAGAAGATTGTGCGGCAAGCTGCAGAGTGGAGCTGCCACTCCACCTACGGCCCTCTGACTTTTGGCTGTGTCTGGGATTAGGGACCCCGGGTAGGGACCCTCCTGGGAGACTGTCCGCAAACCATTGTCCACTCCCGAAACACGGGAGGCGATCAGCCCGATGTCCCAATCTCGGCACCACCCGGATAGCCGAAGAACCTCCCTGCATAGGCTGAGACTGATTAAACCCTTCCTTGTTTATATGTCACCACCTTCATATTGTCGCAGCGGACAACAATTACATTCCCCCCTGACCACGGGGAGCCAGTGCCGCAATGCCAGAAAGACTGCGAACAACTCGAGGAAAAGAGATAAGAGATAGGAGGTGATCCCCCAACTTAAACGCATCCGTCGTCAGGGTGTTTGAACGCATCCATTGTCAGGGTGTTTGATAGGTCACGGGTAGGCTGAATGGGACTCCTTGCCTCGTATGAGTAGCAAAGTCCACCGTTGAAGGTCTGAGATAACCTTCGTCGTCCTGGGGAAGGAATGTGGGTGTTTACCACTGCCAACAAGTTTTTCATCCGGCCAGCTAAAACACGAATTTGAAACCTAATGGCTGCATCTAATCTTGGGACCATCATTTGCTTTCATTTTAGCGCCAAATAATCTGTCATGCCACCTTACCTTTGGTAGTGGCAGACAAGACTCAGTTTTGGAGGAAGGGGATGATTGCCACTTCTTTTTCACTTCTATCAAAAATGCATATGCTTTATGCACTTAATACCTCCTGTGTATGTTAAAAGACTTGATTTTCCTTTCATAATCACCCCAAAAACTTAGAAAATCACACATTCCTGTATTTTTAACTCAAAATAGAAATTGGCTTATTTTTAGCAACAATCGGAGAAATCAATTTTCCCATGATTATTACTTCATTAAAACATTACTATGACGTCAAATTGAGGACTATTGGAACGTTTTTGTTATCAATGGAAAGGGGAGACTTATACCAATCCACCTGTACCAAAATCAAAAGGGTCAGAGGCTTTGTAACTAAGAAATCCAAGGAGGTCGTAACCAACACCTTTAAAATGGTCGAGGGGGACGAAGTTTAAAGTACAATTTCATGCAGATAGTGCATACTATTTTGAAAATCAAGGAAGGGTGCATTTGATCGTGTTTCCTATATGTTAATCGTGTTTGTTGACCCCAAAAACCTTGGTATAGACACCTCATTTGTGCGTTTAGACCAAATGGTTGAGGAGTTATGATCCATGATATGCCTTATAAAGGTCATTGACCTTTGACCTTGAATATCTACCAACGCAGCTGCCAGAGGTGCCGGACAAATTTTTCATATATAATTCATATATAAGCCCTATAAATATACAAAAGTCCTTTATTAGAATTTTTTTTCAAGGTTGAATTTCATATTGCCTCTACAACTCAGACACCTTAGACACTACTACATTGATTTGTGCTAAATCAGCAATCGTAAAATCATCAAAATCAGATTTTTGCATTTATGTAACAGTACCGGTAGCCTAACTTCCCTCACACTGATAACCAGAAGCAACCTAATAATACAGAATCGGATTTTAGTCATTACTGTGCCGTTCGGACACGTAGCTACAACACATAATTGAATGGAGACAATCGTAATCTTGGTACCTTGGAACACGCCCGTTTTCTTCCTTTTCTGGTCCAATTCTACACTGGAAAGCTAACTTATGAGAATTCTACAGACTCATCCTTCACTTTGAAGCTTTCCTGCAAATTTAAAATATTTTTCAATCACTGATAGTGTCTTTAACAGAAAACCCATACAAATCAAACACTCTGAGCAGAAAAGCTTGCAAAAGTTTTAGTTTTCAGCTGCTGTTTTTTGGACTTGGGGATACGTGACAAATGCTGTTTTGGAGCCGAATTTTCCAAATAGGGTATGGGCGCTGCCCTTCTGCCCTGTCCGATTCGTAAGTCCTATCACGGAGGAAGAGCAAAACCCAGCGTAACTTCATATAATTATTAAAATCATATCACTTTCTTTGCCGCCAAATAAAACTTCACATTTTCTTGAAATGAATAAATTCACTTTCAATTATTTCCCCCATATCAGTGCACCATAGATACGCTAGACTCCAGGCTAAAGATCACAGCTGTTTAATCTGCATTTTTATAATAAACGAGACTAAAACAAAAATAGCAACGGCGGCACACTTTTGAACAACTAATTTTGCAGTATTTGTGCCACTAACTACATCTGTGTAAATTTGATGAAATTTCATTGCGGGCAAATTGATTTTCATGAAAATTTAGTTTTACACCGTCTTGTCTTTTTCTATGGGAATTCATGCATATCTAGGGAGGGCGCTATAACATCCAAATTATGACCTTTTGTAGGGCCTATATGGCAAGATTCCTGCCAATGGATTTTTCTGGATTTTTGCAGTAGTAATGCTCTTGGCATGTCCCTACTATATCAGTTGTCAAAATTGTGTCGCCATTCTTAAAATTGCTCTAAAAATAAAATAGACATTTGCATGGGGTCAACAGCTGTGAGATTATTCAATTACCGGTCTGGTGTGCGGTGTAGAAAAACACTTAGATTCCTTTTCAATCTGGGAGTGCAGATCATTGTTATATTGTCTCGGGTTGAACATAGACTCAGGTGTTCCACCTCTCCGATTTAGACAAAATCTTTTTTATTACGCACGCGCAAAATACTTATCCTCATTCGCCAAAAATCTTGAGCTTCTAAGTGCGTGTTCAATTAACTTTGTCCATGTTTTTTTCCTTCATCATTTATATTCGAAAAGGAAGAAGACCAAACAAACATGCCAGAAGGTTGCTGGGCAACGTTTTGACCTAACAGCTTTGTGCAGAAATTCAAAATCCGTAACTTCTTGCTTAAAGGGCCGACGCAGATTCCTGATGAGGGGGCCCTCAATTTCCACAAAAAATCGGGTGTGTTTTTTTGCATGACCTAATGCTTGTCCATATACTAATCACTGTGTGAAATTGCCAAGCTTAATCTAATTCCTTCATATATAAAACACAACGTTGTTTTTAAAAATTCCCGGATCCGAATTTTTGTTATACACACTAGTATCCTATGGGACGTAAATACTACACATAAATGTTTACTGCAATCAAACGAAAGATCCGATTCATCTCAAATTTCGGATGTGCATTTTAGTTTATATCTTTAGTTCTAGTGACTATTTTTCATTATACAATACACAATAAAATAATATTTGTTCGAAATCCTCTTAGATCGACTTTAACTTCATTTGATCAATTTCCGCGCCTTTTCAAAGAAGAAAACTAGGGTCAACGACATGATAAATCATAATTAACTGGTTAGTTTTATTGTGAAAAGAGGATGGGTATTTTGTTATTCAACCCGAATTGTGGAGGCGATAACACCTGGCTATAACATGCTCCGCATACCGTGTCCATTGTAATATCTTTAGTTAATGGTTTCCTGAAGTATATACATATCCATTGGCCGAGTATGAAAGAGAATTGATGTGACATTTTAATATTCATTTTTTTTATGGGGCAACAGACGGTTATTTCATGTTAATAGTTATCAATAATTTGACTCTCGGTTTTGTCTTCTCCCTTTGATGGACTACGATTTTATGCAGCTGGTTTATTTGGTCTAACGCCCCATAGTCTAAAACAACTGAAGCAGGAAAATGAAACGTTATTCAACATCTGGTTTAAAGGTTGACCCGTGGAAGTGTCAATATTTTCAGATGATGGAGTGAACGTGATGGTTGGTTGGTTAGTGCAAAGCACAGATGACAAATAAACAGCAGTACCTTTGGGGAAATGCTTGTGGCAAAAATGGGCCAATTTTATATGCAAAAACTCCATGGGTTTAGCCAGTGAAGCTCATAAGCAAAGGTGTAAAATGGGTCATGTTATTTTTTCCTTTTCACATGAGAATTAGGCGAGCAGCACCATTTTGGATGTGTTGTAACTTGGTTGATTGGAATTAATACCTAATAGAATGGAATTACAAAATCAAGAGATGATTGCCACATTAATCAGAATTGAGGTTGTTTTTTCAGATTGGATGTATCAGACCTTACCTATCTGTCTTAAAGATAATATGCAGAATGGCAGATGTCACTAATGTGTTCAGACATGGATAAGGATTAAAGGGACATAACACGCTAATTTTTAGTTTACACATGTGATAAATTATCTTGAAACGATTCTCAACATTGATGATATTACAATAAATGAATTAGCTAATCAGAAGACAAAAATGAAATCGGGAATTGATGGGCACATCCATGTTATTAATAATCTCACGGCCATAGTGACGTTTCGGCAATTTCGCGCCCATTGCTACGTCATGTCTATAGCTGTTCGTGCCATGATGATTGTCACAACAAAGTAATTTACTTTGAGTAGCTAACATGTCTATTAATAGATTTGTATGCCTTTGAATCGATGCATATCTGTAGTGATTATATTCCAATAAAGACTTCACAGATTAACCTCAATACAAATAACGAGTAGGACTCCTTACTTCGGATGTAAAGATTTTACCACAGTATCCCAATGAAGAGTAGAGCCAATTGAAGTCCCACCTGTCCAAACATCACCGTTCAGCGCCCAGGATAGCATTCCAAGGGGGGGTAACATTGAAAGTCTCAATTGATTTTACGCAGGGAATTTCAAGTGATTGTATAGCATGTAGCATTGAGGGACTCTAATATGAATGGCTTTACTCAGGCATTGTATGCCGAATAGTGTTACGGTTGACATTTAGTCCCGCTTTTTAAAAACTTGAATACAGTGACATTTTGTGAGAGACACTATATAATCCGCTAAAATTTTAACATTCCATCACACACCTGCTTTATTTGTTGGCAATATGGCCGCTCCCATCAACCCAGCAAGAACAATAAGTCAAACACCAAGATACTTGATAGAATTTGAAAGATGGTCGCAGTCCAATATCTGTATAGTATTGTTCTCAATCTGGTTAATACGAGAAGCCATACCAACAGTCATCACATCCCCTACTATCGTTGTCATCGTCGTCATCATCAAATGGTATTGGGAATTTGATCCAAGGTTCCAGTTAATGTTCAAAAACTTGACATAGTAATTGAGTGTAGCATCCATTTATTTAGTCTTCCGTTTTCTAAGTGTCTGATTCAAACAAAAAGTGAATAGCTGCCCTATGGAGATAATTGAATTGTTTAGGTCTTGGATCATTTGGGTCAAAATCTCAATTGCAGACCCAAGGGAATTAATGTAGTATGTAGTATAGTAATGAGGACTATGGCGTACTCGGAGGGGGGGAGGGAAGCTCCCCCCCCCCCATGGGGAATCTTTCCCTCCTCTTGCCCCCTGAAACATTAGTGATTACTAGGCCATATACTATGACAATTTTATATATGCTTGCACCCCCCCTGAAATATATTTACCCCCCTTTTGCCCCTCCCTGAAAAAAACTGGATACGCCACTGGAGGAAACCCTTACCTATCGCACAAAAAAAAAAATACACAACAAAAGTTCACACATGATTTAAAGAAAATATTTCATTAATCTGGCCAATACAAATTACACTGGGGAATCCAAAATATGTTTGCAGATTATAGAAACTATTACAATGTTGTATCTAAACAGCACTTGATCAAGAGCTTTAAATGAAGGAGTTTATAGGATTGCAACCCAGTCCACAAATCTTCAAGGGTCCAAATAACTGCGGACTCTAGTTTAACACTGTGAATGATGTTAAACCATGACCATTTTATTTACCTATATATTGAAAAATCTTAATATTTGAAATAAAGTGTAAAGAGGCTGACTCAATAGCAGGGGAGGGGGGGGGCGCCAAGAAATCCCAATTTCAGACGTCGCCATTGGTGTTAATAAAACACTAACAAAGCGAATTCTTGACGACAATTCTGAAATTTTTTATATGTTTGTAAAGGAATATTTTCTTATTCCAAAACCGTTGGAGCTGAAGAAATCACTCCACTGAAAGGGTTATTTCTGAATTTGTTTGTATTAATCCGCAACGAGGACGAAGTCGTATGTGGGTCATGGGAATTGGAACACCCATGACCAACCGACATCAAAGCACCCAAATTGGGTTTGCACTCTGTTATTGCGTAACTTCTTTTTGGACATTTTTGATGAGTTGCTATAATTAATGAGGCTTGGCCGCCCCTACCGCCAGCCTTGACTCAGAGATTTCCCGGGTAGGGCGCCCTCACTTCAAAACAATGTGTTTTTTGCATATACATATGCTTGTCCATATAATAATCACTGTGTGCCATCACTAGCTCAAATCGAAGTCTTTCAATAGAAAATCACAACTTTGTTTTAAAATTCCCGGATCGGAAATTTTGTTATACAGGTATCCTATGCACTGTTATCCTGTAACATAATTTGTCCTTCATGTAAAACGAAAACTACCGATTCATCTCTAACTTTGGAATTGATCATTTGATATCTTTAGTTCTTTTACTATTTTTAATTACTTACACCAAAAATATCTATTACAAAATATTTGAGTCAGCCTTAAATTAAAGTTCAAGATAGATTTCAAGTTTCAAGGCATCCAATTTTTGCACCATATGTGGGTTGATTTCATACAGATCAGGACCTTCAAAGAATTCTTAACTTTTATTTGGCTACAGCAATGTCTTAACAAGTGAAAACAAAGAGTTTTTTGGCTAATATTTTTCATAAAAAGTATATAGTCGAATTTTGATTTGCTTCAATACAAAATTAGAAATGTCACCATTTTTATTAAAGAAACACAGCCTGATCCTTTTTTGGGATGGGATGTTTTTGATGGAAAGCTTGAATCAGTGCAAAAAAATATCGGGGCTTTAAATTTTTTCAAGGACACCTAATATGTGAAATCCCTTGTTGCACCTTGTCTACAATCTATAAGCTTGTCTGACTCTGTGTTTTCACATTTCCTTCTAAAACCAACCCCTTTTTGGGGCGTTTTTCATTTACAATGTAACCTGCCGTTACCATCAGCACTCGTGTATAAGCCCACCCCTCAAAAAGGGAAATTTTTTAACTACTTCAAACTAGGGGTGGGCTTCTACCCAGTGAGGGGCTAGAACTTGGGAAATATCTGATCAGATTGCAATAGCTTTCAAGAGCATATTATTTCACCAGTTACCATTTTATATACAGTGTGGTCCAAAAAAAGGTTTACACTTTTATATCTGCAAAATTCCCTCAAACAAAAAGTGGGATACATATCAACAACAGTTTTTTGCGATATTTATTAATTACAATATCTTGTGTATAACCTGGTGAAAACGGAGTTCAAAACAAAGCTCAAATACAAAAAATGTCCGGCTAAATAGGAGAAAAACGGTTCAAAACCCACTGTGCACACACGTAAGTCTATGGAAACCATTCATGACAGAAATCAATCCATTGGCGTGAACTGGAAGCCTACTCACTTAACAAACTACTGCCAGGATTGAATTTGGTGAAGTGTTTACCGTTTGAAAATGAGAGAATATCTCAAACCGTGAAACTGAACTTGAAATTCAATTTACAATAATAATAATTTCAATGGGGAGGATTTTTAAAATTTGAACTGATACCTGCATGTTTTTTTCTTGCCATGACTGAGCGAAACCTGCTTGTACATTTTCGAAGTTTGCATGCACGGTTTGGGACAAGATCATAAAGACGACATATGTGGCTGTTTTATTTTTACATTTAACTATAAAAAAAACTGTAATTTTTAAATAATTTGAGGTGTCTTCATTCTTACCTTGTGGTTATATTAAATACCAAGTGCCATGACGGGGTGTATTGTTCACACTACAATCTACCCAATTTGAAAACCCTTCACAGGTTTCGGAATTCTTGTGTCAGGAAAAAAGTGTTGTCAGCTTGGTCAGAGAAGAAAAATCCCTTTAAAAACTACTTCAATCATTAGAGGGGTTTGGGCAGTGCATCTTCTTGACCTGTGAAGAAATGTCGGCATTTTGCAGCACTCATATCTGCAAAACACATATACAGTGAAGTTGACGAACCTTACGGCAGAGCAGGGACTTAATGTCCGCAAACTTGTGTTCCAGGACCACATTTTTTCGACTGTCTCCGGGGAATTTTAACTACTTAGTTTCTCACAGTAGACAAGGATGGGTATTTATTAATATTTCCTGGAGCTGGCAGCGCACACAAGTGTTGAAAAAAAAAAACCCATATGCGCTTGGCCGGATTTCAAACCGGCGACTCCGTTATACTAGTGGACGGCACTTCTAACCAAATCTGAGGACAAAGGATGGTTGGCAGAGCGAGCATAGAATCATCTATAGGTGTAAGGTTCGAAAGGGGTCCATCGCTTTCCTAGCGGATTAGCATCAGAACGGTTATATTCACTATACAATTTATATTTGTTTTGGAATTTTAACTACTTAGTTTCCAGGGTTCTTCCCGAAAACTCAGTCGTAAATCTACGTGCATTCACCTATGTCATGCCTGAGTGGGACCCCATTTTGTCCAAAGCACTGTGTAACTGGTGAGAAAAGGTCTGTGAGTAGGACATACGCATGAGTTAGTAAACGCTATGGTTACGCACGAGTGTGGGGAACAGGGCCACTGGTAGCTAAGGTGGGTATTTATTATCTTTTCGGAGATTGGCCAGAGCACACAAGTGTTGAAAAAAAACAGTGCGCTTGGCCGGATTCGAAACGGCGACCTCGTATTACTAGTGCCGGCGCTCTACCCAACTGGCCACAAGACTGGGTTGGCAGAAGGAGCGATAGATATCATCTATAGGGTTTAAGGTCGAAAAAGGTGTCCATGTTTCCGTCTCATAGCGGTGCTATTCATGATTCCTATGATTGCGCTTATCCATTAATGTATTTATTTAAAGTATTACAAAAGAGGACCTTCTGCCGGCTTGGATTGTGTGGCGTCCGTTCTATAGGGGCTCGGTCCTGAACGAACGTCTGGGTTTGATATACTCCTGTAACTGAAAAATTTTAAGTATTATATTATACTATTTAGAGTGAGTTTTAGGGTAGAATAAGCAATTTCACCAAAAAACATCAGAGTCAGCTGTTGAAATGGAAAAGACTGAATAGCTGTCCCTTTGAGCCGAGCGAAAAAAAGATGTGGTCCTGGAACCCAAGTTGCAACGAGATGAGGAATTTGCAACCTTTGTTGTCTCCAAATATTTTCTAAGCCATTCTAACTTAGCATGAAATATTGAACAACAACCAACAACTTAATCACAGTAATTCACAAGTGATACCACACCAATTTTGCTGCTGCTAGTACATAAAACACATATAAATTATCACGTTGGTAAAACTACATCTCAAACAACCGAGCAAAGGCTCTCTAAACACAGAAGAGCAGTCACAATTTTAAGTAGATACTGTCCAGAACGATCTTGAATTGTCAGTGGGAGAATTCTGCTACCCCACAAAAGCAAGACACCCCAAGTCTCAGAGCAACTGACATAGAATGAGTTGTGTGTCCAGATTCAACCATGTTCTTCAGCCACCACTTCTTGGCTAGGTTTCATAGACACATGGGGTCAAAGTTCAAACCACAGAGGAAAGAATATTCTCCGTAGATGCGAGGAAGAAGAAAAAGAAGAAGGCCGAAAAGAAGAGGTACCTTCCAAGGAGAGGTTCTCGAAATGTAGACGGATGAACGCCTCACCGAGGATGACACCTGGAGAAATTAACAGATAAGAGTTAAGGTTCATTCACACTTCACTGCAATTGCAACTGCAAAAGCACAGTCAGGGAAAATGGTATAAACCTATCTCTGACTCGAACACAGAAGCCGCACACTTCAAATTTCTTTTCATCCATTTTCACTGCACGGAAGTGCAATGCATTGAGAAAGAAAATTTGCTAGCGAAACCCTAGCCAAATCATGTAGTTTTCTCATGAGTAAAGGTTAAGATTTGCCCTCTGAACTGAACAACTTACTGGCAAATGGGCCATCATGCTGAGGCCAAGAAAAAAAAAAAAAACAAGTTGTCTCAGAAGACGGCACACATTTTGTTTAAAAAAACTTTTATTTTTTTTATTTTTTTTATCTTTTTAGGTTTTTGCTCACTGATTTTCAAGAAAAAAATAAAAATTTGGCCCGAAAAAGTGGCAAAATAGGTATAAAAAGATGCAAAACAAATGTTAAACAAAAATCCTGCCATTTGCCATTAAAATTTTTTCTATAAAAAACGCATTTCGCATTGCATGTTCACATTTCTTCCGAGACAAACCTATTTTTTGCCACACTATCATTGACATTTCTGCAAACATCCATTGTTTACCAGAAAATTGATAAGAAGTGTACCTGCATGCAAAAATGCATTGAACTGAGTTTAAACAAGCCTAGTCTTATAGGTCAGTGTTTTTGAGCTTCCAATTGACCTTGCAGTTATTTTGGAAGCTATCTCAAAAGCATGAATTTGTGCTCACAAAATAATACAGGAATCCAAGGGTTGAAAGATTAAATTTTAATCAAGTATATGTAGCGGAAGTTTAGGGAATGTGGGGAGTTGTGCAAAGGGAAAGCTTCATCTTTACCAAGACCGACTCGAGATTTTGAAATCTAATTCTTTTGGTGGTTTGTAGTAATTAAAAATAGTCATTCGACTTAAAGAGAGGTTTACATAAAATGCTTAATCCCCAAAGTTAGAGATGAATCGGATTTGTTTTTCGTTTCATGCAGAAACATTTATGCCACCGTATAACAGTTGCCATAGGATCCGTGTATAACAAAATTTCCGGATCCAGGAATTTTATAACAAGTTGTGATTGTTCTCTATGAAAGACTTCGATTTGAGCCTTAGTTATTTCACACCTGATTAGTATATGGACAGATATATGTACAGGCAAAAAACCCGATTTGTTTGAAAAAATGAGTGTCCCTCATTGGGAAACTCTCTGCTCAGCCCCTTTTAAATGAAAGGTTGGTGACGAGGATCAGTGATGCGTTTGGGAGTGAGACATGGTATCTGAGCGAAAAATGAGATGGGGATTATGAGAAGAAATAGGCAATGATGCAGAGCGGGTGTGGTATAAAAGTTGATGGATGGAAAGTATGAAGGACTGAGGACTTGTGCAGACAGAAGCGGTGGACCAGTTGGTGAAGGCGAAAAGTGTCCGTGGTATGGGCAAGGTGAGGAAGGAGACAAGCATGTTTTAGAATGGCTTTGAGGTTCGAGGTGGGGAGGTTGAGGAGGAGGAGACGTCCAAAGAAGAATGGAAGAAAGCAAGTGGGGAGAGAGTAGGAGTGGTTGGTTGCGGATGGAGGATGCATTGAATTGGGCTAAGTGGAAGGAGGGAGTGTAAGGGCGGTTGCCTGGGAGTGTGAGGTGAATTTGGCCACCCCAGTTTATGGGGACGAAAACAAACGGATTTAAAAATTTGGATTTACTACCCACTATATCCCAAAACTGAGACACACGAAGTGTTAACATTACAGCTCCAAAGAGTAACACTGATGTGGAAATGTGTGGCAAGTAAACTCTAGAAACACAGACTGCTGTCGACATGGCAACAAGCAGTAACCATGGCAACCTTCCAGGAGGACCTGTACTGTTTTCCTCTCATTGGGTGGATTTGATCATGTGATCTGATTGTTTTGCTAAGCGACATCCTGACAAAAACCCGACCAGATGTTTGTGACCATCGCATGACACGATGGACTCATGAAATTGTATTGTATAAAATGTTAAAGTATTCCAAAAATGCCCATGAAATAAAAACCCAATATTAAGGTGCTTTTGCAACAAGAGACTTCACATCTCAGGTGTCCCTAACCAAAATTGTTAAGTGCTGTGATTTTGCCCTGATGTAAAAGCTTTCCCCATCAAAAATAATCCCACCCTAAAAGGATTAAGCTGGAAATGTTTATTTGGTACGAAGAAATTTGAAATTTCTAGTTCGTATAGGAGCCAAACTATACCAAAAAATTCAGCCTGTTTGTTTTATATTGAAATATAAACTTATAAGCAAATCAGAAATCACCTTTTTTCTCTTTAAGGCATTTCTATAGCCAAATACAAGGTAAGAAAATCTATTGATTGTCTAGTCCATATGAATTACTATTCTGACACAATTAATATTTGGGTGCTCAAAAATCTCTGTCGTAATTTACATATTTGAAAAGGATACATCTCCCGTTGTCTAAAGATTTCATGTTAGGACTCATGTCTAATAAGGAATTTTCTGTGGACCCACCAGGATGGTATGTAAGACACTATCCCAATGAGTGCACATCTCTGCATTAGCTATAGATGCGGTGAGGTGTGATATCTACCTCGGGCAACGAACAAAACACTGCTATCAAACCGTAGCATGTGCACCTACAGGGATGGGGATGTGCCTTTAAATTCATGTCAATATGATACCGCTATGAATGCTGTAGCTGTATATGGGCAATGCTTTGCACCTCTAACATGTAAGTAGGGGACCAAGTGCTACCTTGTGTTCTAAACATTAATGTCACATCATATATACATTTAGTATTGAACACCTTTTTCCTGAAGGGTCAACGCAATCATCATTCTGACTTATGCACCACTTGTATGCATAGGAGATTCCCCAGTGAGTATAAATAACCAAAATTCTGAAAGTGGCAAAAGAATTATGAAAGAAAAAATGAATTGATGATGAAGGACAGACAGGACCCAAATCAGGCTGAAAATAAATAAAATGTGACATTTGACTAAACAAATCTGAAAATCAGGAATGAAATTTCATGAAAACTGGCATCTCTGTTATTTTCATACAACTACTAAAAATACTTAAAACCAACGTGTTAAATCCGGTTTTATCCCCGTCAACGGGTGGCCGGGGATTCACCTCACATTCGCCGCAACGCCCTTACTCCTTCCTCCATTTCACCCCGAATTCAATGCATCCTCCATCCTCAACCCAACCCTCCTACTCTCCTTCCACTGCTTCTCCATGTCTTCTTTGGATGTCCCCTCCTCCGCAACCTCCACTCGAATTCCCAAAAGCACCTTTCGTAACAATGCATCGTCATCCTTCCTCACATAATGCCCATACCAACGTACACTATCGCCTTCGCCAACCGGTCATCGCCTCTTCCAAACCAACATCTGCCAAAAAATACTCAGTCTTCATCCTGTCCCTCAACTTCACACCACACATCGCTCTCTTCATTGCTCTCTCTCTGTCCTCCTTAAGAATCCCCATCTATTTATTTTTCGCTAAGGGACACAACCGTCTCACTCACATACAGCAGGGTTTCACAATAGGTTTTAAAATAGTGCTTCTCTCTACTTGACACATATTTGTTTCCCTGAGGTTTAAGAAGTGTGTCACTTAAAATTATATTACATGTCAGTGTTTAACGGTTTGGCACTGTTGAAATGCTTTGGTTTGCCAACTACCATACTGCAAAACATTGAAAAAAAATTTCCATTCCAAACCTAGACTGGGCATCTTGAACAGTAATTACCTATGATCCTTTAAACTCCAAAGAATTCTGGAGTATCTGGAATACCCTTTGGGATGTGAATAGGGTTAGTGAACTTAAAAAAAAGACGTATTAACGTTACAGTCAAATTGAACCTTTTTATTTTAACAGATTATTTGCTACATGTCGTTAAAGTAACAGAATAATATAATATTTGTTTTTGTTTCTTGAGGTGACAATGATACAAATTGGAACATGTGGCCAGAGCAAACTGTGATTTTGTTGTTGTAGTTTTTAAGTGCTATTTTTTTTGCGTCCACATAGATGCAAAATTTTCCTCTATCTAGACCAAAGAAGTGCACCCCACCTTTGGAACAAAGCTGCGTATAGATGCAAAAAACGCACACTCACACTAATGTGAACCCTGCCATACAGCATCACTGATCTCACACAAACCTTATACACCATTCCTTCATCTTCCAAAGGGATATACTTTTCCCTTGCAACAACTCCCCCATTCCCTCTAAACTTCCCCCAACTCTACCTCACTCTAGCTGTCACAACCACTCGGGGCCCCCCCAAAGATGCATCCACCCCCCCACTAACCTTATCCACTAGGTATGTGGAACTCCTTCATTGATTCCACCTCATCACACTACTTTTCCTCATGTTCCACCATCCCTCAGCTCCCTTATCACAAAATTCTTCTGCCACACAAAAATCTCTTGCCAAACTAGGGGTCCCTCTCTTCACTTTGTGCATCTCCAATGGACCCTTTCCCACAAACTGAATTTGCTTTTTTATCTTTCCCACACACGCCACAAGGGTCTACCTACTCACTACCACCTCCTCTCCAACCCACTCACCAGCACTTTTGTCTTACCAAGGTTTACTTAAGACCCTGACAACCAATTTTTAAATTCAAACGTATCGTATATTTGTAAATTTGGTTATTCGCTTTCAGTCAATTGTCAACTGATGCAAACAACTTTTTTAACTACTTGGTGGCATCTTTACTAACCTGGCCCCGTTTCACATGTGAGTTCAATTGGTAAATGTCAGGATTTGTTCTTCTGAAGTAAAAATTTGGTAGCATGAACCCACCAATATGGACGCTGACCAACAGCACCCTGTAAAATACAAAGGAACTTATCAAATTAGCCTTTTACATAACTGTACACAATCAAGAAATGATTACTGATATTAATGTTCCATGTCAATAGTAGTTGGTTCTTGGACTTGGTACTTTGGTGTGGTAATCCATATCCAGCTGACAGATACCTGGTGTGGCAGAATTTGACGTCAAAAAGTCGTCGTGCAAGTGTTAAAAAGATAACGGAGGGACCAAGAGCATAACAACACAGGGTGCACTATAAACAGGAACTGAAATAATGATTAGAGAGTCTGGACGCCAGGTAGGGACATTGCTGGATGGATGGCAGGGCCACTTCTTTGAAGATCAAAAACAGATGTTGCTGCAACTGCATTGGCTGGTAAACTGTTCAGAGACGTTACAACTCCGTGGATTGATAGCAAGGAGATTGTACGGGTCTATTGTGCGTTTGGATTATATTGTTAGAAGCTGAGATCATAGCTGGAATATAAATGGCAGGTGACACCCAATGATAGAAGAGGACATCAACCAAGTCTATTGTGTATTTTTTTAACAAACACGCATGATGGCTTGGCAAGACGTCTACGGACATTGAAGCGGAGTCCATCCCAGGCTAGAAATGAGTGCGGTAACATGGGTTTCCTCTCCGGTAATCCAGCAAAGGACGAAACGTGCTGCTGCCCGCTGGACTTGCTCGAGACGGTTTACCTCTGTTGTTGTGTAGGCGATTCATGCCCTCAGATGCAACTCCAATTGAGGGTGTGTACAGAGATTTGTGGCTCTCGATTTGGCTTCTTTTGTACATGGTGTTAAAGTAGGTCTCAGTAGACCAAGTACGTGGCAGAAGTAAAGTACAAAGTACAGCACAAGTAATCTGATGGGGCACATAGAGATTAAGCTGGTACTAGGTAGTTCTTTGTAGCGTAAAATAAATATAAATACCTCTTCTTTTTTCAAACTTCATCAATGTTTTAATATTGAGGCTATGGTGGTTGAATATTTCACAAAATCTCTGAGGTCGTTTGAAGTATTCTACACCCGTAATTCCTACCCCTACTGCTCCATTATTCAAAAGCACGACTCTTTGATTGGTTGTTTATTGCCCATTATTATGCGATAATGGGTCGCGAATACTGCCCTTCGTGCGTGTGTGTGATTCCCAAGCGAACATTTCTTTTCGCGCGTGTCACCATCACTATAGGTGACCTCTAACCTTTACGCGGAGGAAACGCGGCGCTCGCTGTAAAGACGTAAATAACTGTTACGTTTTTAGCAAGAAATGCCACTTTTTTTGTTATTATTTCATTATTGGGTATAGAATAGAAATAAAGGATGCGATGTCAGGTTATGAAGTGGGTTGGTCCTTGCGTAAAACATTAATGGGCTCGGCTTCGCTCGCCATTTATTTATGTTTTTATTGGCTCGGGACACATTATTCTTAAAACATGAAAACCTGCTTACCTTATTCTTAAATATACGACAAGAATAAAATGCTCATCCCAAACTGACGGGAGGAAGAAATAATGCAACAAGACAAACTTACCACAACCAAATTTTTCATGGTGTTAATATGGCCTCCATTTTTTGATTAAACTTTTAAAAAATTTTTTCCAATTTTTTTATTTGCGAAAAGATTTCTCACAGGACAAGGATTTTGTTACTATAAAGGAGGGAAAGGGAAATACCCCTAGTTGTTTTTGCTAAGAAGGCAATGTTGAGCTGCACAATAGGGGATGGGGGATTCCAAAGAAATTGCTAAAATTAGTAACGACTCAGATGTTTAGGCTTTTTAAAAGATCAAAACATGCAAGATTGGGAAGGGGGGAAATTCCCACACAAAGGTATATATATGAAGTTGATGTAATTTAGATTGTAATATATTGTGCGTTGCACGGTCATGTTTATGCATAAGAATGATGTTTGTAATGTCTATTTTTAGACTGGATTTTTGTGAAGTCAGTATATATATATGAGAGATTGGAGCTACACCGTCTCGCCGTAAGCAGTTGCAATCAGCTATACAGTATGCTGTAGCATAGTTATCTCAATATAGTTAATGGTAGATTTGAAGTCCACACAGTGCTGCCAGGATTATTATATTATAATCCATGTGAGCAGAGTTGCTGTTTGTTTTATTTATTCTACTGTCGTCTTGAAGCCGAAAGTGACTGGGAATCAAAATAGGATTCCACAAATTGTGGACAGATAGACATTGTGTGATTATCTTCGGACTGATATACTGTGGATTTATTTTCGTTGAGGGACTACGTAATTAACCCTTTTATCGTCTTGAACTGCTGGACCAAAGATTACCTTCAGGACTGAGGAAGATATTCCCTTGGAATATATACCTGAGGAGTTTGTATGAACTTGCGTGTCATTTTGGAAAGTCTTCGTGGCGGACTTATTATCGTTGAACTGCAAACGCTTTCAAACACAGGACACTAGTAAAACCCATAAGTAATCTTAACAATTGTGTATATGTTAATTTGTTTTGGACAACCAAATTCTTGAACCAAAATCAAGTAAGATCATTAAAAATGTTTATTATATATAATTTTAGATTCATTGGCACAAGGCTTCATTTATTTGTGTTGTTTGAAAGGTATTTATGACCTTAGACGTCTACAGACGTCATAACAAGGGAGAGTAAATATGAAGGAGCTGTAAGTCGCCACGGAGTACCAACCCGCTTGGTACCACATCGCCGGCCGCAAAAGTGGGGGTAATCATCCCCCTAGGTACACACTCTGTAGCTTGAACCAATCGCTCCCCCATGCGGGAGTACCTGCGTGGGGGATCTCCCGCGAAATGAGCTTTGCAACTGTGTGATTTATTTTAGTAATTTTATCCATTATTTAAAGGAGAACCGTACAAACGAATAATATTAACACAATATACACTATAAAATCATTATTGACCAAATATCGAGTGGTTTCATAAAAACAAATGAATGATTATTACCCTCACAATGATTAAAACCATCTAGTCTGACCATGTGATATTAAAAATCGCGCTAGTGTATAGACGTGTTATGCGATACGACGGCACGTTCGGGTCCATACATGCCATAGGAAATACACATTATGAAAGCTTCATGCGTGAAGAGTATGACGCTACTGTGCCGACCGTATCGCATTACATAACAATACATATCCCATATACAGTACGCTGCGAATTTCAAATAGCGCGTGGTCAGACAAATGCTTTTAATTCGTTTTATGGTTAGTATAATTCCGTTTTACCATGAAAAAACCACTCCCATATGTTCATAAGTTGTTTATATAAGCGTTATATTGTGTAAGGTATTCTTGATAAAGGTTCTCCTTTAAACATTTTGGTCCAAATGTTATATTTTTACACAAAATGTCATATGTAGGGGTTTTGGTGATGCTCACCTTAAATATGGATGTTTACTAGCTTAAAAAATGACAGAAAGAAAGTTGTAAATAACAATGGAATGTTAGGCGCCCTCTATGGTCCAAAGTAATGCCTATTAGGCAGCCGGTAGGAGAGTACCTGTGAAGGTACTACCGTGGAGTAGATGCAGACGTTACTCCAATACTGGGGCTTACATGGGTCACTGTCAGCCACCTAGCAGGGGCAACGCAGAGTACACTATAGGATGGACAGTGCTATGTAAACATAGCGCTATTTTCCACCCAGTGGCTTTTGTACTTCGCAAGGTTATTGTTGTAGGTTAATACATCAATAGTGCATCAATGGGGGTAACCCTTGAGTAAGAGCTAAGCGTCCATTGGAGAGCCTAAGCTTGGTAACTACTAATCTTCCTGTGACGCCACTGACATTTGTATTAATTCTTACCTAGCCAAACATGGTGCTTTGACGAGCACTATTGATGGTAAAAGTAGACCAATGAGTGTGTAAAGCGATCATAGCTGCGGTGACAGGTGGAGCCTTTAAATGTGATCTTAGCCAAGTCTCTCCATCGTGTGACATATAACGCACGGAAGTTACGTTGTGCTGTGAGCAGTGCGATGGATTGTGTTGCAAAGCGGCTGCATAATGTGACGTCCAACACTTACTTGAATCACCGCTAAACAAAATATCCGGCGTGTCTGAATGTTGTGATTTGTTACTGCCTCCAAACTTCAAAATTTAACACGACCCAATGGAGTCCAGAAAATTCAATCTAAGGACTTTTACCAAGGGAGAGTCATATATTGCACCAACGGAGAAAAATTTGGAAGGTAAGTTCTCAAAATGAACTGTTGGGTTAAAATGAACTTCTAAATTTTAGAAGTTCTCACCGGATACCCATAGTTGTACGGAAAGAAGTGTGATTTTATATGTACGACCTAACCCTCCCCCCCAAAAAAACAAATGGTCTTTTTCATCACCAAAAGCAGACTTTGCCAAATTTCTTCAAATTTTGGACATTTTTTATAAAAAAATTCAGCAAAAAAAATGGACCTTTTGCCCCTTTGTGAATTTGGGGGTGTGCGACTGCCCCCCTGCATACGGGCCCTGGTAGAACAACCAGTTCAGTCGGCAGCAGGTCACCCTAGTACTATTGTTCACACTAAAAGTGGACAGGGTCATTTTACATGGGCTTTCACAAACATACAATAGGCCAAAACGCCACCCACCTGCTATTGTCCACATTCACTGCACACGTCTGCAGTTCAAATCGGTGGAAGCTAGGCCCACGTTATTATGCATATGCGAATTCAATTCCTTGATGCCAGTATAGGTTTTACATTTTCGTGGTCTCGCTTTCTCAAGAGATAGAGTAAACCGTACACAGACTTTTTGTAGCACACAATACAATTAATGATTTGGGGTGATGCCTTTAACTTTTTGTGGGATTTCATAGAACTTCAGAGACAACGTTTTGCAAACTTAAAATTTGTCGTTTTAATTTGTCTGGTTTTTAACCCCAAAAAACACCCTTTCACGTCATGTTAGATCAAATTAGGATATGTATAGGTGACATTCCGCACAATAATACATGATGTACTAATGATCAGGTATTTTGAGACCTCAACTCAGGACATTTCTAGAGCGTTTTTCGCCAGCTATTACCAGCTATTTGAGGTCACAGCGATTGTATGGTTTTCGTGTACAAGAAAATAACCGCATGTTGGCGTGACCTCCTAATTGACTGCCCACCTAGAGCTCAAAAGGTTTATTGGTCAAACAAGAACCAAAAGGCCCAATACTATGTTTTTGGTTGAAATTGCTTGCCTATCGTAATTGTTCCCATAGAAAAAGCTATCTTGATTTTCCGTATTGCATGACAGAAAATGCCAAAATAATATATCATAATGACTGCGTATTTAGCTTATTCACTCCAGGTGTGACCTAATACAATGGTAAGCACTCCAAATGCAACTACGCAAACAAACTGGTTCAAAAAAAATGAGGTTGCTACAAGTAGTCCTCATGAATCATTGTCTCTAAATAATAAAGGGATGATGCAGCTGTATTTTCCAAACAGAAATATTTCGGTTGTTGGTTATTTTTGGTATTATTGTGACCGGCTAGATGTGCTAACACAACCTGCAAGTGGTTGGCCTTTGAAAGCTGTGTCATTAAAGATAAGGGTAGTTACTAAAGTTATGATTCTGTATTTATACACGTATCAAAATTCCGACTTGAGATCTTAAAGGCCTTTCCGTAGAATATCTTGAACCGAGAAAATCTATCCGTAAACTGCGCCAGTTGACGGATAGCGACGCAGTGTACATGCTGGGCGGGCCTGCTTTGCAGAAAAATTCGAAGATGACTTTGATGTAAATCAGTTTATCGAGTCAAAATGCTTGCAAAGAAGTTAATCTTCCAGATCGGATTAACTTTTTTTGGTTTGTTACCTTTCCGCCAATTTTCTGGTGATCTTTGTTTATTCTGAACTGGTGTAAACCACAAATGGCACTAGCTAAATCAGTGTTTAGATAGATTTGAGCCGTCATTGCTGTATGTCTATTAATTTGCGGGAGACGGTAAGACAATTTCCTGAAATACTTCCATCTTTACTATTTGTGTTTTTGTCTAAATTAAATTAAAGTAGTTTATGGAATGAACATACTTACTTGATTTATTATTTATAGCTAAAAAATGCATTTGCAAAATTCGGCTTGAAAAAATGTAAATTTCCCGGGGAGATACACCCAGCGAATGTGTGGTCCTTCAGCTTTGCTCAGTAACAATCCTCAGACACACCAGGACAGACAAGGTTTGCACCAGCAGTGTTATGTTTACACCATTTTACTGTTACTTTCATTTGACAGGAGTAGCATCCTGCATACAACGACTTAAAAATTTGGACAATGTGTAAGTGCAATTGTGTGTGAACTCTTGCACGCCAAGACATAAACAACATGATTGAACTCCAGCGGGCATAGTCGTTAGAGCGACGTCGAAAACGACGGTGGCACGTCGAAAAAACAGGTTGACGGGTTTTATAAATTTAGTCGAAAAATGCAAATTGAATCGACGTTTAAGGAACGTCAAATCGATTTGCATGTGTCGACATAACCTTGTGTGTAAATTTCTAAAAATCTCAACGTCTTTTCGACTTCCAGCGTTCGATTGCCCACTGGGCTTCCATTCAATAGTTATCCCCAATAATGGGCAATATTGTTGGGGTGAGAATCTACTCCTTGACATCTTCCTTGTTCAATAACCAGAAATTCCTAAATCTGTGTGCACAATTTCCAATTTCTCTGATTTTTCTTGTAATGCGCATTGGAAAAACATGTTTCTAAGGTTCAACAGATGCTATAGGATTTAGGTGGTATTCTGTTTCATCTGATTTTAGCCTAGTCGGGCTCATATTTATTGTATTAGGAAGACTGCGGCATTGAAACAAATGGCATCTGGTGGTCTACACTGCTAATGCATGAATGGGAAGATGTAATTACAGCGGTTTTCAATACACCTTCCTCTGTGTGAGTGGCGTAATATTATATCCCACTAACATAGATGCGATCTGTGTACCGGGAAGAATGATAGTTCGCATTTCTCACAGATTTCCCACATGGTGTATGTCATTGACGGGTACAATGTGACAATGGGGGATTGTTAACTCTTTAAATTAAAAACCATTTTCAGCCTATTGGATAGTATTATGAGAGGTAGGGTCGAAAAACCTTCGCTAGGGTAACGGGGGATCCCGGAGGTGGAGGAGGGAGGGGACGAGGGGGCGGGGGGGAGCATGACATTACACACAAACGGGTCGGAAAATGGGTTCGCCCTATAATTTAAATAAAGTAGAGAAGTGAAACACTTGTGGGGATCAAATTGCAAAATGCACTCCTAGATGATAGAATCTACTCATGAACAACAAGGTTCCAGATTAATTAATTAATTAGTAAATTAGATGTTAATAGGATACCAAATTTTGATCCTTTTTGAATGTTTGGCTTTATGTGCTAAAATTATCCCAAAAAACGGGTAGAAACTTGGACTTATTAACTTGATTTTATTATCTTGATAATTCTCTTTTAATCACACATTGGTACCCCTTAAAAGCAATATTTGGCACATTTTTTTGAAGAGAGCCCCAATTCAAATTTGATATTTTGCACAGTTAGTTGGTAATTGTCTAGGAAAACTATACATGCGGAGAGAGGTAATGCTTAAAAAAAGCGTATTTAGACAAAATACGCGATTTGTACAACTAGAATGGGGATCCCAGATTGGACCGAACGGCAGAGCTGGAAACGTTTATGTCCGTCCATGATGAAATAGTGCCACCTCGAGGAAAATAACTTCGAACTTGAATGCCCAAACTATTAAAACAACTAATGATGAGCGTAGAAACTACATGGCGCTATTTCACATTGGAAGGCCGGTTTCCAGCCGCCGTGGAATTATTATCGGGGAGCCCCGATAATTTATTCTAGCAAACTTCCTCGTTTGTGACACATCGACATTTTCGAGCTTAACCATTACAGGTATAGGTTTTACTAGCCAGTTACCATGCACCGTGTAAAATCTTCAAATTTTGAAACAATTGGGGGCGCACCTCCATTCCTCAAAAAAATGTGCTACTATTGCTTTAAATAAAAGGTATTAGCCTAGGTAATGAGCTTAAGTATATTAATGGACCAATGTCATCTTCAAACCAAAATTGTGGCATTGGATGGGACACATGTATGGAGTCACATGAGTTTAGTAGAGATATTTTATGAGTATTTTAAGCAAACAAAGGTTGTATAAATGTACATGGTATACAACAAAGCTGTATTTATATTTTATAGGACATAGATATGATTCATGAATAAAACAATACACTTGTATTAGGGTTCAAGAACTTGAAAGACATTCATTGCTCATAGCCGCCGATCTGTGTTATTTTGCATTTTTCAGTATGAAATTGTAATGTTCAAACAGGTTTAGTAGCTATTGGAATACAAATTTCACTTAGTATAAGTAAGAAATGGTCTTGTCCATGTTAAGTTACATTATAGGTTTGTCATCTTGCTCAAAATGGTAATCAGGTCGACTTTAAAATATTGCCTACTTGACCTTTATAATACATGGATCACCC
The DNA here is from genome assembly GCA_023653785.1 of Ophioderma brevispina. Classification (NCBI taxonomy): domain Eukaryota; kingdom Metazoa; phylum Echinodermata; class Ophiuroidea; order Amphilepidida; family Ophiodermatidae; genus Ophioderma; species Ophioderma brevispina. The sequence goes on from JAMKCH010084766.1 coordinate 92,968, forward strand.
TGTATAATATACATGAACACTAGTCCTGCTAGCTTGACCTGAGATTCATGTCTTTCAACATGATGATCTCACTGATCAGTATCTCAGTCCTGCAACGGAAGTCACAAAGTACAGTTTGACTTCAGAATAAGGATGACATTTCAAATACCTCTAATTTAGGGTTCATTCATGGATTTGCATGGAGTAAACGCTTGATTTGGCCCGCGGGCAGGCCGGCGCTGGGCCGCGTCGCGAAGCGGACCCCCGCCGGCCTGGCCTATTCGAGGGCCAAAACAAGCGTGTACTCATGAAAATCCATGCATGCACAAGTGACCCCCGTTCACACATCATTATTTTGCATTGTTTGTATCCCATTAAATCCTCCAAAAATCAGCTGCAAAGTCACTTTTCATGGAATGTTTTCGTCTCTTTTCACCAACTTGAAGAAAAACAGTACGACTCGATTGTATCAAAAATGGGATGTTCCCTTACCAAAATAGGGGTTGTGCTTCGAATGTGCACAACATGCTAAATTTTGGAAAAGCATGTTTTCTGTTTTAGTCAACACATATTCCGAAAAAATACATTTTTTTATATTACAGCAAGTAATTTATGGGCTCAATATTTTATTTGAGGCAATCAAGCAATAGCAGCATGATTCATTGTTACCCACGTTACCTATTTTACATTGCCTACCAAACGTGATCAGAAATCGATTAATGCAGGGCATTAAACGTTTTTTATGACCGGCTCTCGACCAATTACAAACGCCGGAAAATCCCATGATGTGTGAACAGGCTCATTACTTACAGGCTCTGGTTCACTTTTGCTAAGAACAGTATCTTTCAAAAGTTTACATCTCTGCTATAATTGTTGAAGTCTTAGAAAAGAAAAACGTAAAGGTGATATTTTTCCATCAATGTGGGGTCCTCCAAATTTATTCGGAAGCCTAAGTCCAAAGATCTACCTCTACGGTGTTTTTGAAAACACTGTAAAGTTGATGCTATTTTGGGTCAAACAGGGGGTCAACCGGGTGGGTGGTAAGTGGGGTCAAGGTATAGGGTATATACTTCCAGTCGTTGGGAGCGATTTCTGCGTGTGATGTGAGTGAGGATGCGTAACACTGGATCTTGGGTCAATATTCGGTTTTGCGCAAGAACAATCGTCAATGCGAATAGAAGTATATCTGAGGGCTGACTTTTTTGGCACACCGCCGGGTGACCCTTAAACATTTGCTCCTTCTGTACAGCGGAATTTGACTAATTTTCAACATCAAACAAATCTGGCAGTAGTTGAGGCAACTTGACGATTCAAAGGGACAATTTTATTGTTAGGTTTGATTATGTGCCTGTGTAAGGGATAATCCTGTGGGGGGAATTAATTTACATCAACCACATGCTTAATTAGCTCAAGAGGTGTTTTCAGTAAGTTTTAATCAGTGTTCTTTGTAAGTGACCTTTCACATGATTGCCACAAGTTGAGCCTTATTATGAACTCGAACTCATAGCCTGTGAATTGTAAACTTGACGCCACAGATAACGTCCATGGTAAAGGTTATAGGTGCAAGTTACATTATTTGGAATAAATATCCCCGGTTGTATACTTAATATTTGATCATAAACTTCTTCGGCAGAAAACCCCATTATCCTATGATTTCTCTTGAAGAAATAAAGGATTCATTTATAGTACTTGAATAAAAGAAGTTAATTTAAAATGACCTTTTTTGTCAAAAATAAAGTGAATTTGACCACCCTGTACGTTCAAAACAGAACAACATTAGATTCCTTTTTATTTTTTGGAGGGCTTGGTCATGTCTTTCAAAAATCCACATATGTTTGACTGCCCATTTTTGGAAACAAAAAATGACAAGGTAATTACAAATGACAAAATATGTAATTTTTCCTCACTGAATTATTTGTCTATCTCTTGACCATATCTGACATCTTTGTAGTATAAGCTTTCCAAAAATGTATACTTATATACAGTTTACATGTAAGGAATAAAAGTTGTGTTGAGAGTAATACATATTGGATTATTGGTGCCTTTTTTGTCATTTTGCACTGTGTAACATTTTTTGTACCCAGTTCATGACATATGGCCCTATATCTTATGTGTAAATTCCATCCAAATGGCCAAGTTTCCCTCCAAATGGCCAACTTTCCTGGGAATGAGCTTCCCAAACATGCCAAATAATTCCCCACTTTTTCGAGTCATGTCCACATTTTTTATTCTTGATTCGCTGCAATATGAAATCGAAGTGGATATTCGCATTATCGTAATGCTAATTAGAGGCAGCTCGTCCACTATTCGCATTACGGATGTGATATTGCACTTGCTCGCTGACTTCGTTTTTATACCGGTATTCGGCCCTAAAATCAATCGGCTTTCTTAAATAAATCATTCCGCACAAATAGGATGGTTATTATTTCAATGTATTTAAGCTGATTTTCCAATAATGTATACGTATGCGAATTAGATCGGGTTGCCACGTTATTCCTGTTACGATAATACGAATTAGATGGGATTGCCAGCTTATTCGCATTATTGTAATGCGAATTTGATGCAACTTGTCCACTATTCGCATTCAAACCAATCACATATCGGACACTCGCAAGTCCACCACTCAAAATATTATGACTATAAAGGATGCCTATCCATTTGACACCTTTTAGATGGCCAAATAAAAAAAAAATCTATTTTTTTATTCTCTAATACAAATCTGCTATAGGTGCTAACTTTTTTCCCCTGTTGCTCCCATTTTCTCTCAAACCAAATGCACAATTCAAGCATGACTGGCATAGCTGAATGAAGTTTATTTGGAGTAACTTTAGAACAGACTTCGCCCTAATCATAACCCCCTTACCTTACCCCCTAAACCCTAAAGGACTTAGGGTGCGTGGCCTATTATAAAGTTATGCCGTTTATCTTTTGACCTATCAAATTACCTTCTGGCTGGCTTTCTCTCACCCACATGAAATTGCATAATTTGGTCATGGAGTTATTATAATTATTATACTATAATAACTCCATGATTTGTTATGGTGTGATAACTGAGGGAGACCATTTTTTTCACATAATACAGTATTGAACATAAACCAG